>VMRK01000268.1:0-49583 GCA_016801395.1 Leptodermis oblonga
CATAGAATCACCCCTCCTGGGCAATTCTACAGAAAAAAAAAGCCACAGGACACCAAATTTCCCCATGAAAATCGCCCCTCCTGGGCGATTTTATAGAATAACATCGCCCCAGTGTGGCGATTTTCTTGGGGAAAATTGGTGTCCTGTGGTGATTTTACCATATAAAATCGCCTGATTTGGGCGATTTTCTCTAGTAAAATAGCCCGACACAGGCGATTCTCCCCCAGTGACAAAAAATCTAAAAAAAGGTCCCACATTTTGTCCATAAACATAGTAATGTGATACGTACCGTGTAATATGGGTCTTTATTTGCATTACTGTCTATGATATGCAATCAAAATTTAAGTATTTTTAATGTAATGGTATGAATGTATGGTTTAAGGGTATGATTGAGTGGAAATGGGAGGGAGTATGGATGAGGGATGAAGGGAACCCCTTGTGTTCTTGATGAAAGGATAAAAATAGAATGTGAGGGTAAAAAAGTTTGGTAAATTTTTTTTAAAAAGTTAGAAATTATTAAAAGCATTAATGTTTTTTACCATTTAAAATTTTAAAAAGTTTTCCGTGTTTAGTAAAATGGGCCCTGCAATTAACATGCCCCATAAAATATTGGGATAACATTAATATAAAAAGGCAATTTAAAATATGTGTCAGGATTCAAAAAGGTAATTTGACAGTAAAATTACTCTTTTAATTCATGCAAAATAATAATATTACAATACAAATTTAATTAAAGAAATAAAATAAAAGATAAAACTGAAAATAAAATATTAAATCTAAAGCATAAAACCAAACAATAACTCAAACTTAAGTTTAAACAACGATCCTGAACCTTGTTTGGTAATTACGCTCAAATATAGATACCAAATATAAACTCAAACTTTGGTTTAAATCTTGTTTTGAAATCTTGATTCAAGTCATGATCCAAATCATGATATCAAACAGGACCTTAATATTTTTAGTTATCAGAATTGTGTTTCAAAATTACAACTTAAAATTAAATTTTATTATCATCATAAACTTTAAAAAGTCGTGAAACGTTATCGAGACACGTATAAAAAATCTCTAAAGCGCCAAACTTTTCCTGTTCCCCACCATTTCCTCTCCGTTCCCCGCCGACAAAACACAGTCACACAGTCTCTACACTTCCCCCTGTCAAATAATCTCACCCATTTTCCGAACCCGAGACCGAAAATCCACTCGAGATACACCTTTCCAAGTTCCAAGATGAGAGAAATTCTTCACATTCAGGGCGGACAGTGTGGTAACCAGATCGGAGCAAAGTTCTGGGAGGTCATTTGCGACGAACATGGCATTGACCACACTGGGAAGTACGCCGGCGACTCAGATCTCCAATTAGAGCGCATCAATGTTTACTATAACGAGGCCAGCGGCGGCCGGTATGTTCCTCGGGCGGTCCTCATGGACCTTGAACCTGGAACTATGGATTCGGTTCGTTCCGGCACGTTTGGTCAGATCTTCCGGCCGGATAACTTTGTATTTGGACAATCTGGTGCTGGAAATAATTGGGCTAAGGGGCATTACACTGAGGGTGCTGAATTGATTGATTCTGTTCTCGATGTTGTTAGAAAAGAAGCTGAGAATTGTGATTGTTTGCAAGGTCAGCCTCTCTACTTCCTTTTTCTTTTTAGTCTTTTGGTCCGGATATTACGTTTTTATGCAATTATTGGCGCTAGATCTGTGGATTCAGTGTTCCCTTTTGCATAGTTCGGGTGGCAGATCTAGGATTACCGAAATATGAATTCGGGAATTTAGTTGGATCTGCATTTGGGTTCTGGTGAAATTAAAGGATACGGATTGAAATTGTGAAATTGAGTTTTGGAATGATGAATTGAATTCTCTAGATCACTCCTTACATCTCTGAGACTTTAGGGCCATTACTTTTGAATCTTGACAAAGTTATAAACCATTTTTTTTTTTTTTTAAAACAAAGATGGGATTGGTTACCCGTCATTAGAATTAAAGCAAATCTAGCCAAAGGTGGCTTACATTTAAGCATATTTTGTATAATCAACTTTCTTTTGGCTCCGAAGTTGGTGATCCAAATATGTGCGCGCCTGTAGAACCTCTTTCGTGGGGCCAAGAATATATCGGTCTTCCTCTTCCGATTCCTCAAAGTCCTCTCCATTATCTGTTTTCCATTCTCCATAGTCATAAGTTGTTATAATCTAAATGCTGACAGTTTTGATTCTAACATATACTGCCTCTCTTCCATTAAAAGAGTCCACTTAGTATTGTTTTTAGTATCACAAAGTGGAACAGGGGGAGTACTACCTAATCTCGTTTTTTTTTTTTCCTCTATTATGGCATAATGAAGTCATTTTGAGTTTGGTTATGTCACCTTGTTTTCACATATGGTACAGTTTCGAGCTATCTATTGTGGTCGCAAAATGTGATGTATACGTTTGTTCTATCCTTTTGCCTTCAAATGCTGTTCTCTGCATTTGATTCTTTTCGCTCAAACACATAGAATTCAACTCTTTGTTGCCTCTTTATGTTTTATCCTAGCATGACTTTTCTTACTCGAATAATACTAAAGCTAAAGTTGAGTAATTTTGAATTACATCAATTTAGTGTGTTCTTTGAAGTTTGTTGGTTTGTTATTTTGTGGTGTTTAATTATGACTGATTCCATATAGTTTACATGGAGTACTCTCAGTTCAATTTGCATGTTTTCCATTATTTATACTAGTCCTTGCTGAGGTCTTGTTTGTTAACAGGATTTCAAGTGTGTCATTCATTGGGTGGAGGAACTGGATCTGGTATGGGCACCCTTCTCATTTCAAAGATCAGGGAGGAGTATCCGGACCGAATGATGTTGACATTTTCAGTATTCCCTTCTCCGAAAGTGTCTGACACTGTTGTTGAGCCATACAATGCTACCTTGTCTGTACATCAACTTGTCGAGAATGCAGATGAATGTATGGTCTTGGATAATGAGGCTCTCTATGACATCTGTTTCCGTACTCTCAAGCTTTCAACACCTACATGTAAGCCCTCTTTTTCCACATGCTGAACATCCTAAGTTAATTTTATTTCTGAAACATGGATTCTTACAGGACTTCTGTGACTTGTTTGTAAACTGTAGTCTAGAAAATCGTGGGGGTTTTGGGGTCCTGAGGGACTTCATGTTTTTTTTTTTTTTTCTTTTTCCGAATATATTTTCAGTATAATCCTTCAAATTTATGGTCTGGTAATGGCTTTCTTTCGGTTGGATGGCTGCAATGTAACAGTAACTTTTAACTTAATCACTGATTGTTTATTTGCTAATCCCTTAGTTTTATTTGATTTTCTTTTAAGTGGTTGAATTTGGCTAAGCACTCTCCTAATATCTTCAACTCTGTATCAGAGTTAATGTTTTTCATCAACATGTTATTGTTGCTTGTTTTGTTTGTGTTACAATTGTACCTAATTTCCCAAAATTGGTAGTTCTTTTTTAAATTATTAAGTTTTAACTTGACCTTCTGTCTTTTTTTTTTTTTTTTTTTCAATTGTTTCATTTCAGTTGGTGATCTCAACCATTTGATCTCTGCTACCATGAGTGGGGTCACATGCTGTCTTCGTTTTCCTGGACAGTTGAACTCTGACCTCCGTAAACTTGCTGTTAACCTCATTCCATTCCCACGACTCCACTTTTTCATGGTTGGGTTTGCGCCTTTGACGTCCAGAGGCTCCCAGCAATACCGTGCCCTCACTGTTCCAGAACTAACACAGCAGATGTGGGATGCAAAGAATATGATGTGTGCTGCTGACCCGCGTCATGGGCGATACTTAACTGCTTCAGCCATGTTCCGTGGCAAGATGAGCACAAAAGAGGTTGATGAACAGATGATTAATGTCCAGAATAAGAATTCATCTTATTTTGTTGAATGGATTCCCAACAATGTTAAGTCTAGTGTCTGTGATATCCCACCAAAGGGTCTGAAAATGGCATCTACATTCATCGGAAACTCAACTTCAATCCAAGAAATGTTTAGACGTGTGAGTGAGCAGTTCACAGCTATGTTTAGGCGTAAGGCTTTCTTGCACTGGTACACTGGTGAAGGAATGGATGAAATGGAGTTCACCGAGGCCGAGAGCAACATGAATGATCTTGTTGCTGAGTATCAGCAATACCAGGATGCCACTGCTGATGAGGAATACGAGGAAGAAGAAGAAGAAGAGGAGGAGCCAATGGCCTGAGGCATTCTTATGCTGCGGTAGTTTGTCTCTGGATCTCTTATGATCTGTTGGTTTTGTTTCAGTGGGTGATTGGTGTTTATGATGAATCAGTTTGATGTAGTGAACATGTTGTATGATGTGTATGATATGTGTGTTTGAGTGGGGGTTTGTTACTGTGTAACTAAATGTGAATCATCAGTGCTTGTACTTTATTTTCACTTTAGTTTTTGGGATTTAGCTTTAATGGTGTTTAGGACAGCTGTAACTCTATATTAGGGTGAAAAACTGAGAAGGAAATAGTGTGCCTGCAATATCTGTGAATATGGGAAAAGGATAACTGCTACTGCTGCCTGGCTTATTTTATAACTCTTCTTATTGTGATTCTTTATCTTCGAGTACTTTGACTATTTGAGTGATCAGTTTGATGACATTATTATTTATTTGCGAACCCGTTCCGAGTCCACTTTCTAATACTAAAAATGTGTAAACTAAGCTTACAGCTCAACAACAAGAAGACTTTTGAAATGCTGAGTCGGTGACTATTGGCCCATGTCAATTGATGGCCTCCCCTGGAAAATGTCCTAACGAGTGATTTCTTGAGACTAGAAGACCGGAGCGCAACCTCTTCAAGGAAAACGCACCTGGTTATCCTTGAAACTTCTTCTGTGGTGGCATGACGACTGGGCTATCTGAGTGTCCCGAGTACATTAACATATGATTTTTTTCGCAGGAGATGGCAGGGTTGGAGGCCCTTACACCGTCGACTGAAGGGCTTCCGGATGCAGTTCAAATTTCAAAAACTTATATTTTACAGTGACCAAATAGGTTCAGTCTTCCGTTCCACTGGAAGTCTAGTAATACAATGAGTTGTAGAGTACTAGTTTAAGTGAGTTTTTTTTAATGAAAGGGAGGGAGTATAAAGAGTTTAAAATTGAAAGTAACATCAAACTAGCTAATTTTATAACAATAACTTTATCAAAATGACTAATCTAAAACGGTAAAAACAATTAATCAATACATACCTAGCTTACAGAAAACACATATACTGATGTACCAGATCTCAACTAATCATGCTTCCTGCAGATTGATGCAATGTATATATATTGCACCAGTTCAGAGAGCATGCAGCAGCACTTGAACCCCATCTTGTGGCATGAGGGCAAACATTTGAACCGGAGAGTGGACATAGCTTGGGGAGAGGGTGAAAGCAAATCGTTGCAAAATCATCGAGAGCGTGATCTTTGCTTGCGTCATGGCGAAATTGGAGCCGACGCAAGTACGAGGCCCGAGGCTAAATGGCAAAAATGCTGCAGGATTGTTCTTGGTGGCTCCAGCAACTCCATCTGAGAATCTTTCTGGATTGAATACATGTGCATCATCTCCCCATATCTGAGGGTCATGGTGAACTGCTAAAATCGCAATAGAGACATTTAGCTTCGCAGGAAGAATGAATTCCCCTAATTTGGCTCCCTTCTTTGTTGTTCTTCTTGCATAAATTGCCGGAGGATAGAGTCTCAGAGACTCGTTAAGGATCATGTTTATCTGTACAAGATGTGGAAAGCAAAATTTGTTAAGGATGCTTTAACATTGAAACTTTTAAGAATTTTAACATTGAAACTAGCTAGTGACTCATGATTTATGTGTTATTTTACTAGCTACCTAATCAATTCACTTTAACCTCACCAATTTTCAGATTACCATTTGACCAAAGACAAGCATAAGCTAAGGCATTGGGATCTACTGTCGAGGGATCCCGTGTGGCACTTTGGCCCCTCTCGCAAAGTGGGAGCAGAGATGTAGATTCAACACATTACACCCAAGAGTTTTACATCTCCATCCCCCATTTTGTTAGGGGACAACACTAGACAGTGGATCTGCTCATAAAGTGGGAGCAGAGATGTAAATCAGCATATTATACCCTAAATTTACATCTTTGTCCACACTTTACTAGGGGAACTAGAGTAAACAAGTGATTTCCTCTCAATCCCAAGAGGTAAGAGGAGGACAAATCATCTGTTCTAGTATAATTCAGGAGGGAAGATGGGTAAAATGGATAATTTATGGTGGGAGAGGGGGGCCTAGTTGTCGCGTTCGACAGTGTCCCCCTGACATTTGTGTGGGGGAACACTGTCTCAGCCGTGACAGCAGATCCCTCATCGTTTATGGTAGGTAAAATGGAATTTTATTTTTTTGTTTTGGGGATATGTGTCTGTCTTAGTTTTTGGGATAGACAACACCTGCACGTAAAAAAGATGGTTACAGACACTGGAGACCCCTGAGAACATTGGGTTGACTCGATTCATAGTACTGTTCCTATTGTTTAGGTTAAAAAAATGAAGAAAAAAGGTAACATAAAGTAGGCAGGCATAGAACAATATGTACCGTTCTTAATCTTGAAATTCCTTCTTCATTTGGTGGGTCTTGACCAAACATTTTGATCACTTCTTCTCGAGCTCTCTCTTGCCAATCAGTGTTAATTGCTAGAAGAAGAACAGTCCAGGAGAGCAAAATGGACGTTGTCCCATGTGCAGCACCGTAAAAAGTCTTGCATTCATCAATTATTTCCTCAATAGATATGTTATCATTTGCCCCACAATCATGATGAGCTTTCAGAAGTAACCCAAGAAAATCTTCTCCAAAGCTTTGCGTTTCTTTATTTTCAAGTTTCTCTCTGTTCTTCACAATCTCTACGATGGAATCTCGAATCCCTCTCTCAAGCTTATCAGATTCTATATCATCAGCATATTTCCAAACTTTTCTGCATTCGTTTGTGAATGATAACATAAGATATCTATATAGCATGTGAAACGATTGTTCCACTAGAATAATCCACTTTATAATATTGTTTTCAGTATTATAAAATGAACTCTTCTTATGGAGAGGAGGTAATACACATATCGATCATGTGTAGATCGATAAAGTGATATTTAGGCACTTATACCTGAAGAGGGGAGGCCTAAGTTTGTAAGCAATTTTGGCAATCAGAATTCCCAATGCTTTCATCTTCTTAAAAATTTGTTCACCCTCCTGATAACTGCTTCCAAATGCAGTTTTTGAGATAACTTCAGCAGTCACCAACATGAACTCTTCACTAACATCAATCTCCTTTCCACAGTAATTACACCACCTCCTCATCATCATCTCAACACTTTCAACCATTGCTGGAGTCATGACCTATAATTTAAAGCACATGAAGTTCCTGATTGAATTCTCAAGTAGTCCCTGATCACCTCTTTATAATTTAATGCTTTAATTTCCCTATTACAAGAGAGAATCAGTAGAGAGGAGCAACTTTAATGTATTCCAAACACGAAATTAGCTTACAATTGAGTCCGAATCCTCTATCCATTTTTTTGGTCTCGTACTTACTGTCCACTAAGGGCAAAATAACGTTACTTTCATTTATTCATACTCACTTATTGTCCAATTCTAATATAAATGAATGGTAAAGTAACATACTTTTCTCTCAATGGACGAGACATGACACAAAAATGAATAGAGGATCTGACCTCTTTACAACTTGGTTGAAACATATACTTAAAAAAATGTAAACCTCATATTTGTCCATTTAGAAAGAAAAACAAAATTAAACCAAAATTTGTGACAAGCTTAAAGGTTTGAAATTGATCGAATAGTTGTCAAGCCTCAGAGAATAGTTGTCAAGCCTCATCTCTGTTCCATCCAGATACTGTAGTCATTATATTCATGCGGTTTGCTTCCTTAATTAATTCGAGAGGATAAGAGTGTTGATGGTTTTGTTATTTAAAAATGGCTTACTTAATTCCATTTAAAAATGCGTTTGGCTCTGAATTTTAACATAATTTGTTAAACATGCATTCAGACACTTATATTATCATCATAATGGATGGTAATTTGTTTCTAAATAGTTGTTAGGTGTTAAAAGGACATACATACTTGGACAAAATTACTCTTGGTTGTAATGCATGGTAATAAGAGTCTCAATAATCAATATGCATATTTAACGAATTTTGTTCCATTCAGACCATAGGGGACCAAAATGTCCAGTTTGTAAGAGTTTAAAATCAAAAGAGTTGGTTTCAAATATTAGAAATCAAACAATTAAAATGACATAGATAGTTATTTTAGTTGTTCTATTTTAGAACTCATGAAAAATTATATATTTTCGAAATAACTTTTTATTTATTGTGAGTGCAAAAGCTCATTTTAACCCCTAATGCTATATTGTAGAGTCAGACAATGTTGTATCCAATTAAAAAAAGCCTGTGACGTTAATAAAATAGACAAATTGAAATTGGATACGCATAAATGCTTATTAACGGAAAGGTGGTTGTATATTTGACCTATTACTGCAAACATCGATGTTGTACTTAAATAAAACGTAAAATGTCACTAGTGTATTTAGACACAATATAAAATAACGAGGGTTTATTTAGTGTATTTAGACACAATAAAACGTAAAATGTCACTTTTTTATGGAATGTGCTAAATGCTAAACGCAAGACAGAAAGATAGTATTTTACAACTTTTATACCAATTTCACCCCGGCCCTTATAAAACTACACCCTCCCTTCTAGCATCCACACGTTGCCGCAGGAAGTTCAAATTTTTTATTTTTATTTTCTAGATCTGCCCAAATTTGGCTGGATCTGAGCGGATCTAGTTAAAACTTTTTTTTTTTTGAAACTCCGGTGGTCGGGCGGTGGCAAGTGGGGTCCGGGCGGTGTGGTGGCGGCCTGCTGTTAGATTTAACATTTTTTTTTTCTTCATGCGTTTAGCGCCTCCTTATTTAATGAAATTGCAAATTAATGAAAAGACAAATGAGGCGTTAAAAAATGATTACGAGTACTATATAGTACTGAATCCTCTAATGACATATTTAACCCACCAACCACCCAAATTAATTTCACAAAGTGAATATGTTACCGTGCATATTGTTTTTATCAGAATTCAAAATTAAAAAAAGAAAAATTCATGAATGATGTGAAAAAAAAAAGAAGAAATTCATAAATATATCTCACCCTCAAACTTTGGCCATGAAAGGCATGGTTGGCCAGTCTTCGCAGCTTCGCCTATTTTTCACCTTCCGATTGCCCAAGTCCACCACCGGCGATCTTTTTCAAGTACTTACTCAGTTTCGCTATGGTAAAGACCGTTCCTTATCTTTCAATATTTCCTTTATCAGAACCAAATCCGTGACAACCAGTTCTGCTCCACCTCCACGCCGCCACCGGAGAAAAATCTTCCCTATTGCGATTAATTCAATCCATAAAATTAATTATATTCATTGATTAATCAATCAATTAAACAAAGTAAATTGGAATCTTTTTACGGTATTTGTTCACCCAAGAGTGAATGTGAGGCTGGACGATGGGGCATATCCGGTGTGATGACAAGTGCATACTCTCCTCGTCTTTTCTGGGCATCTCTCTTGGGCTGCCATGTAAAAAACTGCGACGACGGCCTTTGATTCCTTGTGATTCCAGGGCACGTTGGATTTGCTTCGGTTTCCACCATACTGCGTGGATGAATTTTATTAAAACAAAGAGGATGTAAAGCGAAAGGAAGGCGAAAGAGTAATACTTTAAGGTTTCCATGTCTGGACGATTAAGGGGTATTAGCAAGTAATGAGAACTGAGTCAAACTTAAAGAGCAGCGTGATCGAGTACTTGCAACTTAATTAAATTAAAACTTTGTACTGATTTGTGCCTGAGATTATTATATTATCTCATTCAATCATTTCTGAACCGCAGGTATCGTGGATATTAAAGAAATATAGCCAGTGGTATCTTTAATTTCTACATGGTTAATAAAATGTTTCTTTAATTTACACATAAACCTAGAACAACAGGTAATAAAAATATTCCAGTTCACACGAATTAGCATATATAAAGCAAAGAATCATTGTTTCTGGATGGTCATGATCCATATATAGTGGTAGACTCAGAAGGCATACTTAACAATTAGTGACTGTGCAATGTAATATTTAGTTACTTGACAGGATCACTTTATAAATAATGGTCATTTCAGTAATATAAATTCTGATTATATATATATATATATAACGCTTAACTACTTTAAGCCCCTCAGTGTTTATAGGTGATTTTGATATTTGCCTTCCTGTATTTTTAAAATAAGTCTTTTGCCCTCATGACTACTAGTCAACCATTTAAAAAGTACATATGGATATTTATATCCCTCTACCTTATTTATCATTAATATATATATATATATATATATATTATAAATACTTAATATTATGTATTAATAAATTTCACATTTTTCTAATAAAAACAAGAGGATATGGTTTTTAAAAATACTATAATTTTTTATTTTTGTTTATTGATCATTTTAATTTTGTTTTAAATTTAAAATAATAAAATTTACATTTTTTAATACATGAAATTTTACATGTTTCTTAAATGTTTTCTGATATATTTTTATCAAATTTTATTATTGTTGTGTTGGTGTTCATTTTCCATTTTCTAAGTTAATTACTAAATTTGAAGAAAAAAAAATATAATTGCATTGAACACAATAATTTTTTTAAAAATGTTTAAAAGCTAAGAAAATTTAAGCATATATTTTTAACATTTAAATGAAAAAATTAATATATATTTAAATTTTATTATCTTTAACATTTAAAAATATTTTTTACATTACAATTACATGTATTTTTATATCTAATAGTTAACTTAAATATACAAAATTATGTAAAATATCATTATTGTAAAATAAAAAAGAGTTCAATAAACAAAAGAAAAACTACACTTGTATTTTTAAAATTGCATTATTGTATTTCTATTAGAAATATATAATATTTATTATTAAAAATGTAAAGTGGGTACTAATTATCTTTATATACTTTATAAATGGTAAAAAGGTGGTCATAGGGTGCAAAGAATATATTTTAAGAACACAGGGAGACAAATATTAAACTAACCTATAAACACAGTGGGAGATAAAGTATTTAAGCTTTTATATAATTAGAAATGTAAATAGAATTATTAGGTTAATAGTCACCATGTTGGACGTTCAGTCTGTCTAATAGAAGATTGTATTGCAAACACACTTACGCAATACAACTTTTTTTTTTTATTATTTTATTTTTATAAAGACCATACACTTCGCAAGCATGACTTATACCCTTCAAATCAAAATAATTATTATTATTATAGAAATTACATTACTTTTTATATTACCCGCATTGGTTTTTTTTAAGGAAGTACTACTTTTACCCTTAAAATTACATATAATGCAGCTATGTTGCCGGCTGGGATCATCATTGCTAGGGGCAATTTTGTCCAAAAAGTTGGAGCTGAAGCCAGGTTGGAAGAGGGTGCTGACGTGGTGTCCATGTTCGATAATTTGAAGCGTAGATGCGCTGACTCATTGGAATTCAAAACTCCTTTGGGCTCAAAACGATGTCGTATGGGGTTGTTTTCACCTTGGCAGTGGTTCTCCACGCTGATGATTTCAGGCAATTCTTTCTGTGCTGCGTGGCTTCTCTAACCTTTTGGGCGAAATTGAATGTGAAGGGCATGAGCTGTCCGGGAGTCAAATTAGCTGCTTCTCGGGTAATGGTGGCGGACTGACATGGAGATGATCATGGTATTCACTTGGACGAGAATTACCACCAATGAGCAGCAAGGAGAAGTGATGTTTGCTTTAGCAGCAACTAGCGCAATCAGAGGAGAAGTGCTTTAATAGGAAATTAACAACGATCACATATCTTCTACACATTACCCTATTAGGACCCTTCAACGGTACAACCTACAATGGAGAATTTAATGCTTAGGGGAAGAAATGCAATTTCATGTGCGATGCCATATTCATCTCCGGCTTGTGAATTCACTGTGTATATATATGGGTTTGTTCTTTTCTCCATCTTTTTTTTTAAAATTTTTTTTTTTTTTTTTTTTTTTTGCATTTGTGCATTTGCTAATTGGTAGTTGCTTCCTCTTTATCTTTTTCCTCTTTTTAATTCTTATTTATGTTCAGTTCTTACTGTTGGTGTAGTGTTTTGCATTGAAAGCATGCGTAGGTGGTTTTGTGATTGTCTGGTATATTGCGCATGATTTGTTATTGAGTGCCGCTCAGTTCTGCTAGCTTCGTGTTTGCTTTAAATGCCTGCTATATTAAATTCAGAGTAGGCTGGATGTTGTGTATGTTGGCTAACCGTATATGTTTAGCTGGTTTTTCTCATGGCTGCCAGTTTATAAATAATTCTCAAATCTGTTCATTTGAGTCTTCTATGCTGCTACTAATTGACGCTAATTTTCATGTGCAGGCTGAATATCTTTTTCGTATGTCTTACAACCTCCTCCTACTTTGCTCTGTGGACTGGGTTCACTTGGGTTTTCTGTATTTACTGCTACCCTGTTTTTAATAACCACGACCAAGGTATGTTAATTTTTTCTATTATGTTCTTTTGCCAAAAGTTATTGCATTGTACATGCTTGCATTGGCATCATACTATTTTTTTTATTTTATTGAAACTTGTACAATGTGTGTATCCCGTTTGATCTATATTGCCTATTTGGCCTTGTGCTCTGTGGTTTTTGTAGCTTTAAATGATCATTATTCAGTACATTAGTAATGATGTTACTTTTTTATACTAATATTTTGAGTGCTAACTTCTCATTCATGTGGTCTGGCTATTGCCTAATCTCTCAGCTATATTGCTGTATCTATGGCCGCAAATGCAAAAAGAAGGAAACAATATGCTAAAATGTCAATTGAAAAAAAAAAGCTTTGCTCGCTAAGAATAGGGGTAAAGTGAAATAGTTTGATTCTTATGCTGCTTTGTACAGTAAATGTTAGGTAGTACAATGGTTTCATGGTTTTATTACTAATAATAACCTATAACTAATTTGCACATTTGCATACAGAAAACAAGGCTGCAATGAAAAAAAAAAAAAAAAACACTCAGCCTTTTGGCTGACTAGTATCCATCCCAGTCGATTACAACTCCACCAGTTGTTGGATTTGTAAATGAAACCAATCATGGAGCTACTGCTCAAGGGTTAAAAATTCTTTGTCAAGTGGCTCTAATAGTTGGAGGGGTAATGGAATGAGCTCACTTCTAGCCAGTGATAGAGGTGAGGACATTTGGCCCCTTTTATTCATCTTTATCCAAAACTTGACCTTTTCAGAGCGCCTTTACCCTGGCCTGTTTTACTGACTTCATATATACTTTAGGGACAAGGGCTTATTCTCGTTGCACTGCTTCAAGGGCTCTAAACAAAACTGAGGCATTTTCTCTACCCATTGTTACTGATTTGCTCATCCCGTGGAGCTAAGCGGTTCCATTTGGAATCGCCAATGTTCTGCTGTTTTGGCGGGGAGGTCAAATTGGTGCCTACTGTAATGCCTGAACCTCTACGCAAACTGTTTACTGAGATTGATGCTGATTCTGTGCAATTCAGAAAAAATATTAGAACTTATAACAACCAACTTGCATTTAAAACATTGGGAGCCAAATATGATAGAGACTTAGGGCATGTTCTTCATGTTAGGTTTGAAACAATGTTTGAAATTTAGTTTTGAAAAAATAATTTTATAATCAATTTTCATCATTTTCAATACAACTTTTTATTATTCATACATACTTTTTTATATTTTCAATACACTTTTACATCATAAAATTATTTTTCCAAAATCAAGTTTCAAATAAAGTTTGAAACCCAACATAAAGAACAGGCCCTTAACTAGGAATACGTTTGGTGTTTACACCTTCAAAGTACATAGACAGATTTATCACTACCTTAATGGTATAGGGTTAAGTTCTGTTGAACGGCCTTCCGGTGTGCAATTGTATTTCTGCGATATCGAGGAAGAGATGAAAAATAGGCTTAGTCAATCAGATCATTTAGAGTTTACTACTGTCAACTTGTTAATTAATGTCCTGAAAGATAATCCATACTGTCAATTCCTTAGGAAACTTAGAGAGCTTCAATCTATTGAAGTTAATTGTGTTAAATTCAAGTCCTAAATTAGATCAGCGTATGTTCAACAAGCCAACAGCTTCTTAAGTAGCCACTATATTTACAGAATCTACTGATGAAAGCTATGATATGAACCCACATGTGTAAGTGTATACTGATCCAAACACTTCAGCAAAGATTAAGCATTAATATGGGTGTTATGATCCATTACAACACCTAATTTTGTTTCCTAAGGGAGAAACTGGGTGGCACCCTGTTATCTTACGTTGAAAAAACAATGACGCCAAGGGGCTGTTCAGCATACGAAAACTGCAAATGACCAGTCGTGGGAATCTGTGCGCTCTGCTGCTGGTTTTGTTGATTTAGAAGAAATAGGTAATTGGTTTACTTTATAGATTTTGTCCAATTGTTGTGCTCATAATCTTTACTGATAATTTCTTTTCTTAGTTTTGTTAATTTCTTACAGGTGTAAATTCTGTAGATAGTACTTGTCCATTTGTAACTGCTAGAGAGTATTATTGTTACAAGTGTCAAATGAGGTCTGATGATACCTCAATGCTCTTGTATTCATGTAGGTTATTTCAGTAGTTTGTTGTAGGTGCTTATGTCAAAATAGAGACCTCTAGATTAGAGTTTCATAGGAAGCAATAGAATGAAATTAGGACTGAGATGATGCAAGGTGTGATGAATGGATATATTTCTGGCCACATGGCAAGATTGGATATAGGTCGTAGAATTATTCTGCTAGAGTCATTTGTGGGAGGGCCTAGGGACATGAGGGCTAGGTATTTAGATGCTATGGCGATTGTGCAAAAACTAGGAAAACTTGATTGTTTTATAACAATGACTTGTAATCCATTTTGGCCTGAAGTTGTTGATAATCTTCTGCGTGGACAGAAACCTATAGATAGACCTGATTTAGTCGCAAGAGTTTTCAGGGCTGAATGAAATGTTATATAAACTTCTGATTCAAAAAAAATTATAAAAATTATTTGGTGATATTGATGCTTGTGTGTATGTTATAGAGTTTCATAAAAGAGGCTTGCCTCATTGCCATTTATTGGTCATGTTAACCCTAATTGTAAACCTTTGAATTCTCATGCTTTTGATGATATTGTGTCTATTGAGTTACTAGATTCTGAATTACAGCCACGCTTATATGTCTTGGTTAGTAAACATATGATGCATGGCCTTTGTGGTGATTTAAATAAGAAAAATGTATACATGAAATTAGGTAAGTGTAAAAATAATTATCCAAAAGACTATTGTAATATGACTTATTGTGTTTATGGTGGCTATCCTATCTATCATAGGAGATATAATGGAAGGACTGTTAAGGTCCAGAATCATTTTCTTGACAACAGATGTGTTGTACCGTATAATGCATTTTTACTGTCTTATTTTGATTGCCATATAAATGTCAAAATTTGTTCAACAGTGAAATCAGTCAAGTATTTGCATAAATACATTTTCAAAAGTCATGATATAACTTCATTTCATATTGGGGCGGGCACTGAAATAATAGATGAAATTAAACAATAACAGGATGGTAGATGGGTTGGTCCTGCCGAGGCATTGTGGCGCATTTTTTCTTTCAAATTACATTTCATTAATCCAGCTATACATACATTATAGATACATTTAAAGGGGCAGCAGTTTGTTAGTTTTAAAAGTAAAACAAACCTCGAGTCTATCATTAATAATAGCCTGTTACACATAACAACTTTAACTAGCTTTTTTTGGATGCATCCGAATGATCAGCATGCGAAGGAACTAAATCTTCTTATAAGGAATTTCCAAATTTGTGTGTGTGGTGGGCTAAAGAAAGGATGTGGGTCCCTAGGAAAAAAGGAAGAGTAATTGGTAGAGTTATTACTGCGAGTCCAAGAGAAGGGGAGATCTATTATCTTCGCCCTTTATTGAATAATGTAAAGGCACCTACTTCTTATAATGCACTAATGACTGTAAATGGCAAAAAATACGATTTCTTTAGATAAATTGGCTTGCAGTTAGGACTGTTGAAATCAGATAGCTATATAGAGGATTGTCTTCAGGAAGCTTCTTTATTTCAGATGCCATGCACATAAAGATCCCTTTTTTCTACTTGTTTATTGTGCTCAATTGTTGTGGGAAAAATTTGAATTTGAACTGTCTTATGATATTCAAAGAACTTATTCATACAAAAGTTTTAATTCAGGTGCTGTTTGGAAACAAGTTTTGCAAAGCATAAATAATATTTTGTTGACAATGGGTAAAAATATTAGAGAATATCTATTGGTTGATGAAAATGTATTGAATGTGACTTTTCTTTAACTAGGGAAGTTGAGAGTGAACTCAGCATTACTGTTAATGCTGATGAACTGAATTTGAGATTTAGGCTGAATCCTGATCAGTTATAAGCATATGAAATGATCATTAGTTTTATTAATTCAAATGAAACTCAAGCTTTTCTTGTTGATGGCCCAGGAGGGACTAGTAAAACAATTATGTATCATGCTCTATTGGCTACTATTAGATCTCAGAATAGTATATAGCTTTGGTAGTTGCAACCTCTGGTGTGGCTGCTGCTGTACTGCCCGGTGGGCGAACTGCTCATTCAAGGTTAAACTTCCATTAGATTCTTTAGACAAACAAGAATGTCAAATAAGCAAGCAAAGTAGTGTAGCTAAGTTAATTATAGCTGCTAAACTAATAGTGTGGGATGAAGCCTCAATGGCAAAAAGAAGTTCACTGGAAGCTCTTGATTTATCACTAAAAGACTTAATGAATTCAGAAGTTCCATTTGGTGGTAAAGTTATTATTGTCTTCAGTGGTGATTTTAGGCAGACCTTGCCAGAAATGGAAAGAGCATCTAGGCAAACTTTTGGTTGAGTCATCCATTATTAATTCTTATCTATGGCCAGGTATTAAAAAAATAACATTATCGCTTAATATGAGGGCACTTTTGGATCCACCCTTTTGTGATTTTCTTCTGAGAGTTGGAGAGGGGTTGAAACCAATTGATGAAAATGGTGAAATAACACTTCCACCATCACTTCTATTACCTTTTAATAAAAAATAAGACTCAGTTAATAGGATTATTTCATATATGTTCAACAATCTTCAAGAATATGCTTTAAATCCTTTGCCATTCATAGGTAGATGTATATTAGCTGCTACTAATAATGCTCTTGATGAAATAAACGAAATGCTTATAGACAGATTTCCTGGTCAATTACATATGTACACAAGTGTTGATAAAACACTTGATGAGAGGTATCAAATTGATTTTGAGGATTTCTTAAATAGCTTAATTAAAACCAAAATGCATGCCTCCTCATGTGCTTACTCTCAAGCCAGATTGTCCACTGATGCTCCTTAGAAACTTGAGCCCCACTGAAGGTCTATGCAACGACACAAGGCTTATTTGTAGAGAACTTGGTCAATTTACAATATCTGCAGAAATAGCTTTTGGATAGCTTATAGGTAAAAAAGGATTTATTCCTAAGATTCCTATTACAAGCCCAACTAATGAAACACATGGTATCCCTTTTAAAAGATTTTAATTTCTAATAAAACTCTGTTTTGCCATGACAATAAACAAGTCTCAAGGTCAGACTTTAGATTTTGTTGGATTATACCTTAGAGGACCAGTTTTTTCACATGGACAATTGTATGTGGCCCTTTCAAGAGCTCGGACTACAGATGCTGTGAAAGTGTTGTTGTTTTCTCCAACTGTATGTGAGGAAAAAACTGATGGGAGTCTTTAAATGTAGTTTATGAAGAGGTTTTTGTGCTATCAAAACTATAAATGAATGATATTTACAGTGTAGGAAGAGGTATGAATACCTATAAACTAATTGTTTTCACAATATCATCACTTTGCTTTGCTTTGCTCTTTGAACCTCATGCTTTTTGTCTATATTATATTTGACTTGTACTTTTTGGTTACAAAGCAATGGTTGATATCCCAATTGATCCCAATTGATGAACTCATGAATGATGACAGACCATGGGTTGCGGTTGTTACAGTTGAGGGAAAACTAAATTCCTTTCAAGCACAAAAAAGCCCAACAAAAATTTAGAAAATGATTTTCAGGGATGATTAGGTTAGTTGACAACTTTTTGTTTTAATAATCCTAATAATAACAAGTTATATTTTGTGACGTATTTTTTTACATTATGCTTTGATATAAAGATCAAAGGTTGAAGGTATCATGTTTACTAGGGCTATAAAAATCATTGGGCCAAAATTGATTCCTTACAGAAAATACAAGTTAAGCAATGCAGACAATCATCCGATTGCATTCAGGCCTTAGGGGATTTCTGTACAGTGGGTTATTGATACCTTAACTATTATTGAAGAAGTGAACGAAGCACCTGTAGTTCAAACCATGAAGTACAATTTCAGACAATTTTCAGATTTGGCTCAGATTGTTGATCAGCCAAATAATGATGTTGGTGCGTACTCTTCCACTCAGTTATGTCATGTTCAGATTTATTTAATGTATGTTAGTTGGCCTTCAAATAATTTCTTCATTCTTTTATGAACAGACGTTGTTGCTATGGTTCTTCGCGCTTCGCCTCCTCCATGGAAACCACAAAATCAGGTATACACGAGGTCCAAAAGTTTTTGCTATGAATGAGAAGTAAGTTTACTGATAAAAAGCATAACATCCTTTATAACAACACATATTGTTTGCTGTGCGGAATGAAGTTGGCTAAACTTTACACTTTAATAGGATGCAGACTACCCTACTACTTCTCTCTTTTTTTTCTTATTTTCTTCTGCAACAGATGTAGCTTTTGGTTCAATCCCAGCTGTCTGAACCATGTCCTCCTCAGTCTTGCCCTTGGCGTCCATTAAAAGTCCAGAGTTGATGTCAAGGTTTTGTTTGTCTGTGGCATCTCTATCCAGTCTTGTATCTATGTTGTCTTCGAAAGCCTCCTCGGTCATGTATACCTTTGAATCACTTCCAGATGCTTCTCCGAATGACTCTGCCTTAGGTCCTTCTTCTTCAACTTTACCCGCAATTTTGCGTGTTCTTCCTCAATCTTCCATTGAAGGGACTCAATCACACTCATGAGCTCCCCGTGCACACACAATAATCTTTAAAATAATATATGATTACTACTATTAAATAAATGACAAAATCTTATTTGAAACACTATTATAAACTCTGAACTGAAATTACACACACAATATCTAAATTTTACCCTACGCACACAATATCCTAACATTGCATTACAAGTGCACACACAATATCCAAACATTGCACTACAAAGGAACACACAACATTCTAACTTCTGCACTATAACTGCACATACAATATCTTAACTTTGCATTGTAGTTGCGCACACAATATCCTAACTTTGCACAGTAATTGCACACATAAAATCACAGTTTTTCATTCTAATTGAAAATAAATTCATAATATCTTTAACTTATTTAAATACATATAATAATATATATGAATTGCTACATGCATATTACGATAATTAATTTCTAGTTTTAGGAGAACTACCTTTAATTCCTAAGTTTTGATTCAAATGTCATTCTTTATTTCAATTTTTATTATTTGATGCAAGAAAACAACAAAATTATTTAAACGGTACTTGCTTTTGGAGTATGAATATAAATTAAATGTGTAAATCGATTTAGCATTTCTAGATCCAAATGGGTGGAAACAAAGGCCATTTGTCCTGGTTGCTTGGACGAAAAACACACGTTGGCTGAATGGGAGTGGTGGCATCGAGGAGGGGGCACGGAGAGGAAAAGGGGGCAGATGAGAAAGGGAGATGGAGAGGAGGAGGGTGGCGGTGATGGAGAAGAGGGGGAGGAGGAATGACTAGGGTTTCTATGTAATAAAACCTAAATTAATATATCAAGAGAACACATAAATTAAAAAGAGAGTGGACGATTTTACCCTTGGAAAAAAGCAGCTCTTAGCACTTTAACATAGAGAGGAGATGGACTCTCACATTTTGTAACAAATCGATAGTTACTTGTTAAAAATTGGTTTCCTTTAGTAAATTATCAATTCCTGCACAATGGTATAGTCACGTGATGAATAATCCATTTCACCTTAAATAAAAAAATCATTGAACACACTAATTGGTTAGTTTAATAACATTTAGAGGATGACATTGAGCTAAGGTTGAATGTCTTGGTGGTTATAACATCATTTTTCTCAAGCAATATGTAAAAATCCTTAGACTATAATTGAACAAGCACGATAAGAAGGATATCAAAATGGAAAGTTGCCTAAGTTTATTGCACAAGCTATAAGGAAAAATGCAAAGTAGAGGTCTCCATATTATATAAAAAAAACTATGAGGTAAATTGAACTGAAAAAGAAAAAAAGAAATTTAAGTTTTATCAATAAAACAATCTACTATTTAAAATTCTCTATAGAAAATTAGTAAAGTGCATAACGACATAGTCACGTGATGTACAATGCATTTCACCCTAAACAAAAATATGGTTCGAACGAACTAATTGGTTAGTCTGATAGCAGTAGAGGATGATATTGAGCTATCGTTGAATATCTTGGTGTGTATAACATCATTTTTCTGAAGCAATATGGAAAATTTCTTAGGCTATAATTGAACAAGCACGGTAAAATGGAAAGTTGTCTAAGTTTATTACACCAACTGTAAGGAAAAATGCAAAGAGTAGGTCTCCATATTTTAATAAACAAACTATCAAGTCAATTGCTGTGAAAAAAAAAAAAAATCTAAGGTTTATCAACAAAAAAATCTAGTATTTATAATTCTCTATAGGAGCTAATGCAGTATAAAATCAGCAAAGTGCAGAATACTACTATTACTAAATCACTTTAAACTGGAATGAAATGCACTATAAAATCCTCTAAATTTCTATAAAATATGTCTCATTCATTTCACTCTAAAGAATAAGGAAATAAAAAATTCCGATGTAATAAAACTCATTGCATCAAATTGTGAAGCAAAACCAAAACATACATAAGCAGATTGCATTTATTCAAGACACAAAACCAATGATTCCACAAGTCAATCAAGTTAGACAAACAAGCAGAGCTAGATTTTAGAATAAGATGTGGAATATCCTATTTACTTGAAGTGAAAAGAACATCTAAAGTAGTACACCTAAGTCGACAAGCCAATGGAAAGTACAATGTATAAATCCCATCTACTAATTATTGTTATATATTTTGTAGTAGTCAATTAGCACAGTAACAAAAAACTCCATTAATGGTTCCCTTATAAACACAAGAAGAATTACATCCATCAACTATAAGGTATGTTTTGTAGTACTAATTGTTTTATAGTAAATTTCAAAACAACCAAAGACCAACCTTCAACTTAATATTCTGTTTTGTCCCGTCTGATGAACTCTATAACATAATGCTAGCAAGCATCCAAACCTACATCTAAAAGAAGATTCACTATCGGCTGCTTGGCCTTCTAACATTCACAAATGATAACTAAATTTTTTTTTTTTCAGTCTTGGTGATTGCGAATTGCATCCTAAAAAATTACACCATTTTCATCTAATATACACAAAAACTAAATTAAAACTATAGTATAAAAGAATTGCGGAGATAAACTATATATAGTGGGGAAAAAATAAAGAAATAAAGGAGATATAAAAATACCTTAGAATGTCAACAGTTTTGTAGAACAAAATGGAATGAAGAGCGACCAATGGTGGAAATAAACTTCTACCTGTCATAGCTTGCACAGAAGTATTGGGCGACAAAAAATTCAATTCCACTGCCAATGGTCATTGGCGCAATAGCGGCGGCCAAAAAATTGGTGGAACTTTGGGCAATAGTGGTTACAAAGATGCTGGGGCAAACTCACGACAGTGGTGAGAGGTAGGTGTTTCAGCGGTATACATGGGAGAGGATGAGATTGTGTTGGTTATTTTTGGTTTCATCGGTAATTGACATCGTAGTTTTTAGGGTTCATTTAATTCATGACTTTCTTTGTTATTTTGTTTTCTTCCTATAAAATCATCATATTTATTATTCAGATGTACACACGTGATTCTATTAATTTTAAATATCAAAAGAAAAGCATAAGCTTGCAATCAATTAATGCAAGCATATACTCGCGTTTCCATTGGGAAGACGCGAACACCCTATTAACGCATTTAAATAAAAAATCATATAATTAGTATTCAAGTTTTTTTTAATCACAATTTTAGAATTCTCTCAACATGGGAAGACAGTGATGAGGGCTTCCAGACTGACGATGACAAAACAAGTTTGAGCCAACTCAGTCTACAAGATTGATCGAGTTAGAGCACAAGGGAAGATCCACCAAGCCCGATTGTGCCCCACAAAAGTCCAATCATGCTTAGACACCCAAGCCCTTATCAAAGAGATTCTCTGGCTAACCTTTTTGAGCCTTTAACTAGAGGCTAAAGATTAAAGGTTGCTGAAGCTCTTAATACCCATGTAGTTTCAAGCCTGGTTCAATCCCAAAATATTTAAAAAGGCACCATAGATGACAAAGTAAAGAAGGGCAAATTGGTCAATTATTTCATGATTGAAAAAAAAATCCTTTCGATATCCATCCTCTAAAAAAATGAAGAAAGGGATATTTAATGAAGTATTTGAATAAATTTTGAAGGTTCTTGAACTTTAAGAGACGTTAGTTGGTGGTTCTTGATATATCTTGAAATTTCTTCAATTTCTTGAAAATTCATAAAATCATTTTTTGAAAAATATTGTAAATCTTTATTTATGTTTAAAATAATGATTTTTGACATTTCTAGAAGGTTCCAAAAGATTTCACGAACAAGCTCGGCTTGGCTTAATAAATAAATAAATAAATGAACACGAACAAGATTTTAAACTTAATAAATAAATGAACAATAAATAAAAACGTCAAAGCTCAGCTCAGCTTGACTCGGCTCGTTATCACCCCAATTGACGCGATAGCGGAAGTCGCAAAATTGGTGGAGTTGCGGGCAATAGTGGCTACAGAGATGCTGGGGCAAACTTAGCGATATTTGTTAGAGGTAGGTGTTTCAGTGGCATACATGGGAGAGGATGGGATTGTGTTGGTCATTTTTGTGTTCTATCGGTAATTGATACGTAGTTGCTAGGGTTCATTTAATTCAGGACTTTTTTTTTCTTATTTTGTTTTCTTTCTATAAAATCATTATACTTATTATACAGCTTTACACACGTGATTCTCTTAATTTTAAAAATGAAAAGAAAAACATAAGCTCGCAATCAATTAATGCAAGCATAAACTCGTGTTTCCATTGGAAAGACGCGAACACTCTATTCATGCCTTTAAATAAAACATCATATCATTCGTATTAAAGTTATTTTTTGATCAAAATTTTAGAATTCACTCAACATGGGAAGCTTGTGATGAGGGCTCCCAAATTGACAATGACAAAGTAAGTTTAAGCCAACCCAGTCAACAAGATGGATCGAGTTTGAGCACGAGGGAAGATCCACCTAGCCCGATTGTGCTGCAAAAGAGTCCAATCATGCTTAAGGATCCAAGCCCTTATCAAAGAGATTTACTAGTTAACCTTGTTGGGCCTTTAACTAGAGGCTGAAAATTTAAAGATTCTTGAAGCTCTTAATACCCATGTAATTTGAAGCCTGGTTCAATCTCAAAAATTTGAAAAAGTAAAAGCCTTGGATGAGAAAGTAAAGATGGGCAAATTGGTCAATTATTTCATGATTGATAAATCCTTTCCATCTCCCTCCTCTAAAAAATGGAAGAAAAGGATATTTCATGAAGTATTTTAATAAATTTTGAAGGTTCTTGAACTTTAAGACACGTTAGTTGATGGTTCTTGATATATCTTGAAATTTCTTGAATTTCTTGAAAATTCATAAAACCATTTCTTGAAAAATCTTGTAAATCTTTATTTTTGTTTAAAATCATGATTTCTAACATTTTTAGAAGGGTCCAGAAGATTTTAGAAGTATCCAAAAGGTTCTGAAATGCTTGAAGAAGATTCCACATCATTACCTTTGCATCACTATATTGCACTACAATTGAACAAACAACATTCTAACTTGTGCACCATAATTGCACACACAATATCCAAAGTAATTGTACACAAAATATTGTAACTTTGCACTGTAATTGAACACATAATATCCTAACTCGTCACTATAATTGCACATATTAAATCCCAAATTTGCACTTAATTAATATTAAATTTGTCAATATAACAATTATTACTTTTCTTTTCCAAATTTTTTTTCTTTCTTTATTTATTATCACTGCAGCAACTGACCACCACCGCCAACCACCACTGCCAAACAATTTTCTCCCTAGTCAACAAATTTTCTCCTTCCAATTTCTCGAATCTCTACCGAACCATGTGGGTTAAATGAACATCGAATGATCCGCTCAATCCTACAGAGATCCAGGCTCGATAAATGTTTTTTTTGTAGATGTTTATAAATCAATTAGACCATGAACATGAATCTACTTCAATTGAAAAAATCAATATATTTGAAAATGAAAATAAATCGGCTCCAAGTCCGGTTGAAGTTAAATTCTAAATCTCCTACTTGAATCTTCTACTTGACCGGAATCTAATTACATGTTTCAAAGCCCAATTGGTATAAAAAACTGAAAAACCTTCTATTTTAACACACTAAATTTTGGAGAAGAAAAAAGAACATAAACACGGATCTTTTACAGCACAAAAAAGAAAGAAAGAAAAAGAAACGAACATTAATTCCCCCCAGTTTCAATGTTCATCTAGAAAATCAGCAATTCAATTGAAATGTAGTAAATTCTAGATTTAAAATGCAAATCAAAGAGAGACAGACAAAAAACAAACTAAATTGTTCCTTAGCAGAGAGCACATCAAAGAGAGATTCATTTGACATAAAACTCATTCTAAAACAAACAAAACACAATCGTAAGACCTAATTTTTTACCTAGGTTTAGATAAATAGCAGAGAGATCAAGGATCCGAGAAAACAGTTACATGATTTGATAGTGAGAAAGATGAATATAGGGGACTAAATATTTAGTTAAATAGCAATCAAAGCCCGATCTGGGCCTCCAATAAGTGGTAACCAGATGCAAACGGGTGGAAACAAAGGGCAGTTGGCCTGGCTGATCAGCCCGAAAACACACGGTGGCTAAACGGGAGTGGTGGTGCTGAGAAGGGGGTACTGAGAGGAAGAGGGGGCAGGAAAGAATGGGAGATGGATATAAATAGGGTGGTGGTGGAGGAGAAGAGGGGAGGAGGAATGACTAGGGTTTCCACGAAATTAAACCTAAATAAATATATCAAGAGAACACATAAATTAAAAAAGGTGTGGACAATTTTACCCTCGAAAAAAAAGCAGCTCTTAGCAGTTTAAAGCAGAGAGGAGATGGACTCTCACATTTTGCAACAAATTGAAAGTTACATGTTAAAAAATTGGTTTCTTATAGTAAATTATCAATTCCTGCACAATGGCATAGATGAACAATGCATTTCACCCTCGATAAAAATATCGTTGAACACACTAATTGGTTGTTCTGATAGCATTTAGAGGATGATATTGAGCTAAGGTTGAATATCTTGCTGTGTATAACATCAGTTTTCTCAATCTATATGTAAAAATCCTTAGACTATAATTGAACAAGCACGGTTGGAAGGACATCAAAATGGAAAGTCTCCTAAGTTTATTGCACTAGTGTAAAGAAAAATGCAGAGAAGAAGGTCTCCATAATATAAAAAAACAAACTATGAAGTCAATTGTTGTGAAAAAAAAAAAAGAAATCTAATATTTATCAATAAAACAATCTACTATTTATAATTCTCTATAGGAGCTAATCCTGTAAAGAATATATGCAAAGTGCACAATGGCATAGTCACGTGACGAACAATGCATTTCAAGCTAAATAAAAATATCGTTGAACGCCATAAATAGTTAGTCTCATAGCATTTAGAGGATGATATTGAGCTATGGCCGAATGTGTCGTTGTGTATAACATCATTTTTCTCAAGCAATATGGAAAATTTCTCAGGCTATAATTGAATAAGCACAATAGCAAGGATATCAAAATGGAAAATTGCCTAAGTTTATTGCACCAGTTGTAAGGAAGCTCTGCATATTATAAAAATAAAACTATGAAATAACTACTGTGAAAAAGAAAAGTAAGAAATCTTAGATTTATCAATAAACAAATCTATTATTTATAATTCTCTATAGGAGCTAATGCTGTATAGAAAATCAGGAAAGTGCATAATACTACTATTACTAAATCACTTAAGACTTGGAATGAAGCATACTATAATTGCACATATTAAATTCCAATTTTGGACTTAATTAATATCAAATTTGTAATTATATAATTATAACTTTTATTTTCCAAAATTATTTTCTTTCCTTATTCTTTATCACCACAGCAACTGACAACCACTGCCAAAATATTTACCGCCAAGTTAACAAATTTTCTTTGTCTTCCAATTTCTCAAACCTCTACCGAACCTTGTGGGTTAAATGAACATCAAATCATCCAATAAATCCTCCAGAGATCTGGGCTCTATAAACATTTTTTTGTAGATTTTTTATAAATCAATTAGAACATGAACATGAATCTACTTCAATTGGAAAAATTACTATACCTTAAAAGATGAAAATAAATATGCTTTAAGTTCTGTAGAAGTTTAAATTATCAATCTCCTACTTGACCATAATCTAAATACATGTTTCAAAGCCAAATTGGTATCTAAAACTTAAAACCATATATTTTAACACACCAAATTTTGGGGAAGAAAAAAGAACATAAACTCTGATCTTTTATAGCACAAATAATAAAGAAACAAATGCATATTAATTCACCTCAGTTTCAATGTTCATCCAGAAAATAAGAAATTCAATTGAAATGCAGTAATTCAAGCTTTAAAATGCAAATCAAAGATCTACTAACAAAAAAAAAAAAAACTAAATTGTTGCAAGTTAACTTTAGAGCAGGAGGAGTGACCCCTATGTCCTTAACGACAAGGTCGCGTTCCTTATCAACGAGCTCATCCCAAAAGGAGATTCATTTGACATAAAACTCATTCTATAAGAAACAAAACACAATTGTTAGACCTAATTTTTTACCTAGGTTTAGAGGAATAATAGAGAGATCAAGCATCCAAGAAAACAGTTATAGGATTTGAAAGAGAGGAAGATGAAGCCAGAGGGCTAAATATTTAGTCAAATAGGAGTCACAGTCTAATATGGGCCTCTAAGAAGTGGTAGCCAGATCCAAACAGATTAGTTGAGTTGTATATCATTACACATAAAAATATCGTTGAACGCACTAATTGGTTAGTCTGATAGTAGTTAGATAATGATATTGAGCAACAGTTGAATGTCATGGTGTGTATAACATCATTTTTCTCAATCCATATGGAAATTTCTAAGGCTATAATTGAACAAGCACAGTAGGAAGGATATCAAAATGGAAAGTTGTTGCACCAGCTGTAAGGACAAATGCAAAAAAGGAGGTCTCTGTATTATAAAATATAAACCACGAAGTCAATTGCTGTGAACAAAAAAAAAACTAAGATTTATCAGTAATAAAATCTAATATTTATAATTCTCTGTTGGAGCTAATGCTGTATAGAAAATCAGCAAAGTGCAGAATACTACTATTACTAAATCACTTAAAATGTGGAATGAAGCGCACTATAAAATCCTCTAAATTTCTATAAAATATATCTCCTTACTTTCAATTTAAAAAATAAGGAAATAAGAAATTCCGATGTAATAAAACTCATTGCATCAACCTGTGAAGCAAAACCAAGCATACCTGAGATGATTGCATTTATTCAAGACACAAAACAAATAATTTCACAGGTCAATCAAGTTAGTACAAACAAGAAGAGCTTGATTTTAGACTAAGCTATCGAAATATCCTATTTTACTAGAACAGTAAAGAACTTCTAAAGTAGTACACCTAAGTCAACAAGCCAACGGAAGGTTATAATTCCCATCTACTAGTTATTGTTATATACTCTGTAGTAGTCAATTAGCACAGTAACTGAAAACTCAATTAATGGTTCCCATAGAAACACATGATGAATAACATCCCTCAACTATAAAATATGTTGTGCAGTACTAATTGTTTTATAGTACATTTAAAAACAACCAAATACCAACTTTAAACATTATGTTCTATTTTGTCCCATCAATTATAAACTCTATAATAATGCTAGTTAGAGTCTAAACCTACACCCAAAAAAAGATTCACAATCGGCTTCTTAGCCTCCTAACATTGACAAATGATAACTAAATTTTAAAAAAAAAAATGTTCAGGCTTGGTGTTTGCGAACTGCATTCTAAAAAATTACACCATTTTCATCTAAAAATTGCAGGCTATTGCAAACGTATTCAAAAAACTAAATTAAAACTATTGTATAAAATAAATGCGGTGATAAACAATATTTAGAAGGGAAGAAACAAAGAAATAAATTAGTTATATAATATGTACCTAAGAATGTCAGCTGCTCTGTAGAACAAATTGAAATGAAGAGCGACCAATGGTGGAAAAAAATTCTAACTGTCATAGCTTACAAACAAAATTTGGGTGACCAAAAATTCATTACCACTGCCAATGGTCATTGGGGCAATAGCGAAAGCCAAAAAATAAGTCGCTACAGAGGTGTTTGGGGCAAGCTCAGCAATAATGGTGAGAGGTAGGTGTTTTTGCGGCATACATGGGAGAGGATGGGATTGTGTTGGTCATTTTTGGGTTTCATTGGTAATTGACATCGTAGTTGTTAGGGTTCTTGAATTCCTCTAAAATTCAAAAAACCATTTCTTGAAAAATCTTGTAAATCTTTATTTATGTTTCAAATCATGATTTCTGACATTTTCAGAAGGTTCTAGAATATTTCAAAAGAATCCAGAAGGTTCTGAAATGTTTGAGAAAGATTCCACATCATTTGATTTGTACTATCTTGCACTAAATTGCCCACGCAACACTCTAACTTGTGCACCATAATTGCACACACAATATCCTAAATTTGACTATAATTGTACCCAAAATATTATAACTTTGCACTGTAGTTGCACACACAATATCCTAACTCTGCACTATAATTGGCCATATCAAATCCCAATTCTGCACTTAATTAATATTAAATTTGTAAATATAATAATAATAATAATTTTTTTTCCAAAATCATTTTCTATCTTTTCTTATTATCTCCACCGCAACTGACCACCATCACCAACCACCATTGCCAAAAAAGTTTGCCCCCAGTCAACAAATTTTCTTCTTCCAATTTCTAGAACCTCTGCCGAACCTTGTGGGTTAAATGAACATCGAATGATCCGATCAATCCTGTAGAGATCTAGGCTCTATAAACATTGTTTTATTGATCTTTACAAATCAATTAGAACATGAACATGAATCTACTTCAATTGGAAAAATCACTATACGTGAAAATGAAAATAATTTGGATTTAAATTATCAATCTCTTACTTGACCAGAATCTAATTACATGTTTCAAAGCCATGATTGGTATCTAAAATTGAAAACCACCTATTTTAATACACCAAATTTTTTGGAAGAAAAAAGAACATAAACACTGATCTTTTACAGTATAAAATATAAAGAAACGTACATTAATTCACCTCGGTTTCAATGTTCATCTAGAAAATCAAAAATTCAATTGAAATTTAGTACATTCAAGATTTAAATTGCAAATCAAAGATGTACAGACAAAACACAAACTAAATTGTTGCAAGTTAGCTTCGAAGCATGAGGAGTGACCTCTATGTCCTTAATGACAAGGTCGCATTCCTTAGCAGAGAGCTCATCCTAAAGGGGGATTCATTTGAAATAAAAATCATTCTAAAAGAAACAAAATACAATTTTGAGACCTAACTTCTTACCTGGGTGTAGAGTAATAGTAGAGAGATTAAGCATCCGAGAAAACAGTTACATGATTTGACAGAGAGGAAGATATAGCAAGGGGGGCTAAATATTTAGTTAAATTGCAGTTACAGTCAGATCTACGCCTCCAAGAAGTGGAAGCCAGATCCAAACGGGTAGAAACAAAGGCCACATCGACTGGCTATTTGGCCAAAAAACACACGGCAGCATAACAGGGGTGGTGGCGCCGAGAAGGGGGTACGAAGATTAAGAGGGGGCATATGAGAAATGGAGGTGGAGGAGAATAGGGTGACGCTGGTGGAGAAGAGAGGGAGGAGGAATGACTAGGGTTTCTACGTAATTAAACTTAAATTAATATATAAAGAGAACACATAAATTCAAAGAAGGGTGGACAATTTTTCCCTTTGAAAAAGCAGCTCTTAGCACTTTAACGTAGAGAGGAGATGAACTCTCACATTTTGCGATAAATCAATAGTTTCATGTTAAAAAATTGGTTTCTTATAGTAAATTATCAATTCATGCACAATGGCATAGTAATGCATTTCACCCTAAATAAAAATACCGTTGAACACAATAATTGGCTAGTCTGATAGAATTTAGAGGATGATATTGAGCTAAGGTTGAATGTCTTGGTGTGCATAACATCATTTTTCTCAAGCAAAATGTAAAAATCCTTAGATTATAATTGAACAAGCAATATAGGAAGGATATCAAAATGGAAAGTTTGCAAAGTTCATTCCACCAGCTGTAAAGAAAAATGCAAAGAAGGATGTCCCCATATTATAACAAACAAACTATGAAGTCAATTGATGTGAAAAAAGGAAATCTAAGATTTATCAATAAAACAATCTACTATTTATAATTCTCTATAGGAGCTAATCCTTTAAAGAATATATGCAAAATGCACAACGGCACAGTCACGTGACTAACGATGCATTTCAACCCAAATAAAACTATCGTTGAAGGCACTAGTCTGATAGCATTTAGACGATGATATTGAGCTATGGCTGAATGTCTCGTTGTGTATAACATCATATTTCTCAATCAATATGGAAAAATTCTCAGGCTATTATTGAACAAGAACAATAAGAAGGATATCAAAAGGAAAAGTTGCATAAGTTTATTGCACCAGCTGTAAGGAAAAATGCAAAAAGAGAGATCTCCATTTTATAACATACAAACCATGAAGCCAATTGCTGTGAAAAATAATACTAAGATTTATCGATAAAAAAATGTACTATTTATAATTTTCTATTGGATCTAATTCTGTATAGAAAATCAGCAAAGCGCAGAATACTACTATTACTTCTTTTTTTTGAGGGTAAAATATCATTTATTAAGAAATTTAAAGGCGCTAGAAATCGTCCAGCAGAAATTGAGAAACAAACTGAGGGGCAGTAGCCCATACGGTCTCCGTACAAGGGCTCGTGGCCCCATACTGCGCTACAGAGTGAGCAATAGCATTCCTATCTCGACTGACCCAAAATATCCCCAGGTGGTCCATCTCAGTGATCCCCTTGGCCACGTCCTCCACCAAGTGTTGGACTGCCACATGCAAGAATCCGACGCCAAGCACTGCCAGGACCACATCCGCCACATCACCCACAAAGGAGCAGTTATCCCACTTCATGTCCCTGGCCAGCCACAACACATGCAATGCAGCAGTTGCTTCAGCTTCCTCAGCCTAGTGCACATTTGAGAGTCGTCGTGACTGCCCAAGGATCTAGGATCCCTCCTCGTTGAACACAAATGAGCCTACTGCAGCCTGTCAGGTAGGTGGGTGGAAATAAGCATAAAAAAAGACTCGCCAGCCCCGAGGGGCTTGCTGCAACAAATGTTCGATGGAGAGGGTAGGGCATTCCTTTTCCTAGCAGGGATTCACTAAGTGATAGTTCCGCAGGGCAGCCGCTCCTACCTGCAGGACGCTAAACGGACCGAGGCTCTTCTCCCCATGAGTCGCCAATTCCGTTGGAACTAGATAAGATCGAGTGCCACAGCTACGTATTCTGTCTAAGCACTGGAGCCCTTTAGGAGGATGTTTTGCAACCACAGATGCCCCGATGCCTGGAGGTGCTCCGCTATCTTAGCTCGGCAGCCCGAGATGTACCAAACCTCGCTCGAGTAGGAACAATCAAACAGTAAGTGAGAGAGTAAGTCTAAGGCCGCATAACAGAGATGGTAGAACATGGGCCCCATGAGGACATGGCGCGCCCTCAGCGCCTCCTGTGTGGGAAGAGAGTTGGTGCAGCAACGCCAGAGGAAGTGCCATACCTTTGGCGGGACGCCAAGAGTCTAAATCCATCTCCACACCGGATCTGGTGGATCAGGCAGGGGCAGTGAGGGAGCCAGGGCATCCCTTGCAGCGAAGAGGTCCTCAGAATAAGGTGGTAGACACTACGCACCGAATGCCACCCCTTTTTGTTTGGGTTCCATACCCAAACGTCTATAGCTCTCGTAGGGCTCATCTCACACCTTATATTTTTCGTTGTCGGCCCATCAAAGAGGGCATAGATGAGGTCAATATTCCACTCCCTGGTGCCAGGGATCATTAGTTTCGAAACCTTCCGAGGTGGCACAAAACTTGCAGGGAAGTGATGCGAGGCTATACTCCGCATGACCAGGATCCATGGGTCATCCCAGATATCTGTGCCACTGCCTGGTGCTAAACTGCATCTGATGCCCAAGAGCAACGCATCCCATTCTTCCAAAATGCTCCGCCAGGTGAAGGATGGTCTATGTCCCAGCATGGCTTGTAAGAGGGAGGTGTCTGGGTAGTATTTAACCTATAGAACCTTGCCCAGGAGAGAGTAAGGCTCCACAAGGAGTCGCTATGCCTGCTTGCTCAACAAGGCAGAGTTGAAGGCTTTCATCTGCCTGAAGCCCAAACCCCCTTCCGCTTTGCTCAGGGCCATGCGGTCTCACGAAACCCCTCGCATACCCCTCGACTCACCAGAGGCACCTCACCAGAAGGACACAGCAAGTGATTGTATCTTATTTAACACTCCATCGGGATACAGAAGCAGGACATAGCATACATAGGGATGTCCTGAATCACTGACTTAATAAGAACCTCCTTCCCGCTCGGCTCAGGTAACTGGCTCGCCATCCCTTTAGCTGCTTAGCCACCCGATCGCGGATCGTCTGAAAAACCTCGGTTTTGTTCCCGCCAATCACACAAGGTAGGCCAACATATTTAGCATGCTTTGCTACCTCCCCAATCCCTAGGGACTCACATATCCTTCCCTGCAGGGACTCGTCGGTACCAGGACTGAAATAGACACTAGATTTGTCGAAGTTGATTCGTTGGCCCGACACTTGCGTATAGGCGTCAATCGCGGTCTTGATGTACCCTGTCTCTTGGAGGGTGGCTCCCCCAAAGAGGAGAGTATCATTTGCAAAGAACATGTGAGAGATAGAAGGCACCCGACGTCCCACAGATATTCCACTGAGTTTTCCACTGCACTGCAAATCATGCAACAAAGATGAGAATACCTCAGAACAGATATTAAATAGGTATGGAGAGAGGGGGTCCCCTTTTCGTATACCACACTCTGGCTTGAGTTGTCCAAAGCTACACCCATTCAGGAGAAAGGCGAAAGAGACAGTGAAGAGGCAGTACTTAATCATCCTGACACGCCGGGCTGGGAAACCCAAAGCAGTAAGAAGCGGGCAGACAAAAGTCCATTCTACCCTGTCAAAAGCCTTGCTCATATCCAACTTAATAGACATAAAGGGTCGACCTTGATTCCTTGTAGCTTCATATAGTGGTGGGTCTCGTAGGCCAGGAGGACATTGTCAATGATATGTCGGCTTGCCACAAATGCCGACTGGGTCTCGCTGATCACGTTCGGTCGTACCCCCTTAATTCGCCCCGCAACAACCTTTGTGGCCAGCCGATAGACCACATTGCAGAGGCTAATCGGACAAAATTCTGTAATCTGCTTCGGGGAATTAACTTTGGGGATAAGCACAATGTGGGTGAAGTTCATTAATTCCGGGAGCACCACAGAGTTCAAGAAATCCAGTATAAATACTAGGACACATAGGCCCACAATATGCCAGATCTTTTTGAAAAAGATAGGACTCATACCATACGGCTCGGGGGACTTAAAGGGATGCATGGTCTTCAGAGCCCGCGTGACCTCCTGCTCTGTATGGGGGGGGGGGGGGGTTCCAGCCTATCCTGGTCTTCCTGGGATACTCGCAGGCTAAGGCTTGGCGGACATCCTCGTCTGCCGGTGACGTGGTCAAAAAAATGTCCTGGAAGTGGTCTAGGATAATCTCTGCCAGAGCATCCGGAGTCTTCTGTCGCACTTCCTGCCGATCCTCCAGCCTTGTGAATGCGTTCTTATCTCTCTGAATAGTGGCAAACCGATAGAAATAAGACGTGTTCGGATCCCCTTCCTGATACCAGTGTTATTTTGCCCACTGTTTCCACCATATATCCTCCTGGTCTAGAAGTCTCTTAAGTTGAACACATAACACAGCTAACCGAGCTTTCGACTTTGCCGTTATAATACCCTGCTCAAGAGTGTCAATATCCTCCTTGTTTTCCCAACCTGTTCTGATAAGCACACTGATTGGTGATAGCCCCATGATGCTAAACTAAAGAGGTAGCTCTCCAGCTTTGCCGGGAGAGACTCCAGGCCTGAATCACAACTCTCCCGGACCATTCGTTCACAATCTGATGACTTTACCCACATAGCTTCAAATCTCGTCGGTCGGCTCTGACCCGGCCTTTCCTCACTAGCTTGGGGGCCTCGCAGGGACACATAAAGAGGCTTGTGATCCGAGCAGAAGGTCAGATAGTGATACACTCGTCTTTCGGGGAACAAACTTGAAGGTCCTGGTGTGGGGAGCCGTCAGAGTGTGAGACCACGTAAATGGGTACCGGTATCCATAGGTCCGCAGGACTTAAAAAAAAAAGCCGAAACTGGTCTAACTGCAAAGTGGACTGTTGGTGCGTCCCTCATATTCACCGTGGTGGAGAACCTCATTGAAGTCCTCCCCGCAGAGCCAAGGCAATCCCTGATCACTTAACATTAGCTGACGAAACAGTTCCTAAGACACCCTACGCCGAGCCAGTAGAGGCTCCCCATACCAGCCAGTAACCCGCATCAATTGCCCCCCTAACACAGCATTGACATCCACAATTTGAGCATTAAACATTTTCAAAGTCACTTGCACAGAGGGCTTCCAAAGGAGCAACAATCCTCCAGAGTGCCCCCGAGAAGGGACAGACAAACCAAAATAAGAAAACTGAGCTTTTATTGATTTTGCACGTTCAATAGAAAGTTTTGTTTCAGACAAAAAAAATTAAATCAGGTTTTTTTTTTTTTTTTTTGCGTATAAATCCGCCTAACTCACAAACTGTCGAGAGATTTCCCAGGCCCCAACAGTTCCAAAATATGAGACTCATGGTGAAGGGCGGGGCTAAGCTTTCCCACCAGCACCCAACTTAACAAACTGAGCATCCTGAATGGACTCCGACTCAGACTCCATATCATCCGTATCCAGACCACGGATCTTTTTCGGCACAACTTCTACCGGCACCCATTCAGCATCCATAAGCCCTGGCTCATAAATTTGGAGACGGCGCTTCGAGCCTGGCATAGGCTTTGTATAACACTTCTTGCCTGAGATGATACGACGTTGCAGCAACTTGTAGCGACGGGCCAGTTTTTGCCCTGGAGCATCAAGCTTCAGTGGGACATCGGCTAAGCAAGCCTTATCCGCATGGTTCAGGCCTCTATGCAAGGGTGGTCCCACTGCCCACTTCGGATTACCCCCCTGCATGGCACCATGCATATTGATCACTCTATTAACGTTGCCCACTCCATTAACCATTTCCGTCTCCCCCCACCCACCTGCATGGCACCATGCATGTTGATCACTTCAATAACATTGCCCATTCCATTAACCATTTCCTTTCCCATCCCACCCCCCTGCATGGCACCATGCACATTGATCACGTTATTTACATTGCCCACTCCAGTAGCTATTTCCTTGTCCATCCCATCCCCTACATGGCACCATGCGCATTGACCACATCATTAACATTGATCACTCCATTAACCATTGTCTCCTCTATCCCGACCACCAATCCAGTTACAAAACTCTCACCCAATTGCTCCCGATCAACCCCCCTCTCCCTCCTGGTTCCCGCACAGTCCTCTTTCCCCTTCTCCTTTCCCCTCTCCTTATCCCCCTCTCTACCAGCCAGCCTACTGCCCCAGATAGAGTGTTTGCAAACTGGCCCGGGCAGAAGTCGAGGGCCAGATCCCGCTTCGACGATAGAAGGCCCCGCACCCCCCTCGAGTTCAGATTAGACGCCAGCTGCTCAAAAACCACCTTAATTGGAACAGCATCCCTCGTCGGTAGCAAAGGCTTCAAAGTCGAAGACGAAGGCAGGCGAGGCCTTTGCTGAGAGGGGCCATCCTCTGTGCGGCCGCCGAGTGGGACAGTGCGGAGAGGTCCAGGTCTGCCCGTCAGGGTAAACGGACTCGACTTGGGAGGTGGCTTCCCGTCCGACTGCGGGCGACGCACCGGGAAGGGACGGGTGTTCGCCGAAACCCTGATCCATGGTTTATAGGCAACAGATGAGATCCCACCACCATCAATGCTCCACTCTCAGAGCACGCATGGAGCAGATGCCCAATTCTCCCACAGAAGTAACACAGATCCGAGACTTTCTCATACTGGACCAGGCATTGGTGAACCTCCCCAAAATAATCAACCATTGCCACCCGTTACAAAGGTTCCGAGATTTTCACTACCACTTTCAGGCATAGAAACTTTCCCATGCAAGAGCCATCAATATCCGTGTCCACTTTCAAGCAAATGCCAATCAACTCTCCAACTCCAGGGGGGCGATTCCGGCGCTATCAAGCCAACGAGAACCTTCGACACATGGATCCAGAACGGGCATGTGTCAATCACTATCTTGGCCGACACCAGATCATGTGGTACCGCTCCACCACTATTAGCCATCTATCGAACACCCACGGGGCACTTTTCATAACCCAGTGCTATTCATCATGGGTCGCAAACTGGAAGCAGAAGGTGTTATCCGCCAATTGTCGACACCGAAACCAATCACGTGGAGACCAAATCCATTGAAAGAGGCTCTTAACCTGGTCAAGAGGCATGACCCGTGGAGCTAGAATTTGCCCTACAATGGCATGCTCGAACTGAGAGTCGACGGGAGACGCAGCCCCCTACCGTAACAACTTTTCGCTCTGACTCCGTGAGGGAGAAAGACCGCATGAGTGCCTCAAGATCAAAGTCCATCACACTGATATACAACAAGGAAACAAGGCAGAAATACAAGAAAATAGTTTAACGACGAAGACAGAATACCGACACAACCAAACAGGAAGAGAGTGAGGGAGGGTAGGATAGAGGCGGTGAAGAAATAAGGTTTCGGAAGGACAAGGGCGGTGGCAGCGCGACACTTTGGTCAATACTTGTAAAGCAAGAAAAAGGCTCTAGGATTTTCGGGGAAACCCTAGGAGAATTTTTTTAAAGTGGTATAACTTTGTCCCTCCTCCTTCAAAATACTACTATTACTAAATCACTTAAAATGTGGAATGAAGTGCACTATAAAATTCTCTAAATTTCTATAAAATATATCTCCTTCTTTTCACTTTAAAAAATAAGGAAATAAGAAATTTCGATGTAATAAAACTCATCGCATCAACCTGTGAAGCAAAACCAAATATATATGAGCTGATTGCATTTATTCAAGACACAAAACCAATAATTTCACATATTAATCAAGTTAGGACAAACAAGAGGAGCTTGATTTTAGAATAAGCTGTCGAAATATCTATTTTACTAGCACAGTAAAGAACTTCTAGATTAGTACACCTAAGTCAACAAGCCAATGGAAGGTTATAATTCCCATATACTAATTACTGTTATAGACTTTGTAGTAGTCACGCACAGTAACTCAAAACTCCATCAATGGTTCCCATATAAACATATGAACAATAACATCCCTCAACTATAAAATATGTTGTGCAGTACTAATTGTTTTATAGTTTATTAAAAAACACCCAAATACCAACTTTAAACATTATATTCTATTTTGTCCCGTCAGATAAACTTTATAACATAATGCTGGCTAGAGTCTAAATCTACACCCAAAAACAGATTCACAATCAGCTTCTTGGCCTTCTAACATTGACAAATGATAGCTAAATTATTTTTTTTAAATGTTCAAGCTTGGTGTTTACGAACTGCATTCTAAAAAATTACACCATTTCCATCTAAAAATTGCAGGCTATTGCAAACGTATATAAAAAACTAAATTAAAACTATAGTATGAAATAAATATGGTGATAAACATATATAGTGGAGAAGAAATAAAGAAATAAAGGTGATGTAAAATATACCTAAGAATGTCAGCAGCTCTGTAGAACAAAATGAAATGAAGAGCGACCAATGGTGGAAAAAAAATCTAACTATCATAGCTTGCAAAGAAAATTTGGGCAACCAAATTCATTACCACTGCCAATGGTCATTGGGGCTATAGTGGAAGCCCAAAAATAAGTGGAACTGCAGGCAATATAAGCTACAAAGATGTTTGGGGCAAGCTCAGCGACAGTGGTGAGAGGTAGGTGTTTCTGCGGCATACATGGGAGAGGATATGATTGTGTTGGTCATTTTTGGGTTTCATTGGTAATTGACATTGTAGTTGTTAGGGTTATTGAATTCCTAGAAAATTCAAAAAACCATTTCTTGAAAAATCTTTTAAATCTTTATTTATGTTTAAAATCATGATTTCTAACATTTTCAGAAGGTTCCAAAAGATTTCAAAAGAATCCAGAAGGTTCTGAAATGTTTGAGAAAGATTGCACATCATTAGATTTGTACTGTTTGGCACTAAATTGCCCACGCAACACTCTAACTTGTGCACCATAATTGCACACACAATATCCTAAATTTGACTATAATTGTACCCAAAATATTATAACTTTGCACTGTAGTTGCACACATTATATCCTAACTCTGCACTATAACTGCACATATTAAATCCCAATTTTGCACTTAATTAATATTAAATTTGTAAATATAATAATTATTACTTTTTTTCCAAAATTATTTTCTATCTTTATTTATTATCACCACCACAACTGACCACCACCGCCAACCACCATTGCCAAATGAGTTTGCCCCCAGTCAACAAATTTTCTTCTTCTTCCAATTTTTCGAACCTCTGCCGAACCTTGTGGGTTAAATGAACATTGAATGATCCGATCAATCCTCCAAAGATCTGGGCTCCATAAATATTTTTGTAGATGTTTACAAATCAATTAGAACACAATCATAGATCTATTTCAATTGGAAAAATCACTATACCTGAAAATGAAAATAATTCAGCTTTAAATTATCAATCTCTTACTTGACCCGAATCCAATTATATGTTTCAAAACCCAATTGGTTTCTAAATGAAAAACATATATTTTAAGACATCAATTTTTTGGGAAGAAAAAAGAACATAAACACTGATCTTTACAGCATAAAAAAATAAAGAAACGAACATTAATTCACCTCAGTTTCAATTTCATCCAGAAAATCAAAAAATCAATTAAAATTTAGTAAATTCAAGATTTAAATTGCAAATTAAAGATCTAAAAACAAAAAACAAACTAAATTGTTGCAAGTTAACTTCAAAGGAGGAGGAGTGACCTCTATGTCTTTAACGACAAGGTCGCGTTCCTTAGCAGAGAGCTCATCCCAAAGGGAGATTCATTTGACATAAAACTCATTCTAAAAGAAACAAAATGCAATTTTAAGACCTAACTTCTTACCTGGGTTTAGAGGAGTAGCAGAGAGATCAAGCATTCGAGAAAACAGTTACATGATTTGAATAGAGAAAGATGAAGCAAGGGGGGCTAAATATTTAGTTAAATAGCAGTCACAGTTGGATCTAGGCCTCCAAGAAGTGGAAGCCAGATATAAACGGATAGAAACAAAGGCCACATCGACTGGCTGCTTGGCCAAAAAAAACACGGCGGCCGAACGGGGGTGGTGGTGCCGAGGAGGGGGTACAGAGAGTAAGAGAGGGTAGATGAGAAATAGAGATGGAGGGGAAGAGGGTGGCAGTGGTGGAGAAGAGAGGGAGGAGGAATGACTAGGGTGTGTACGTTATTAAACTTAAATTAATATGTAAAGAGAACACATAAATTAAAAGAAGAGTGGACAATTTTTCCCTTTGAAAAAGCAGCTCTTAGCACTTTAACGCAGAGAGGAGATGAAAACTCACATTTTGCGACAAATCGATAGTTACATGTTAAAAAATTGGTTTCTTATAGTTAATTATCAATTCCTGCACAATGGCATAGTCATGTGATGAACAATGCATTTCCCACTAAATAAAAATACCGTTGAACACAATAATTGGTAGTTTGAGAGAATTTAGAGGATGATATTGAGCTAAGTTGAATGTTTTGGTGTGTATAACATCATTTTTCTCAAGAAAAATGTAAAATCCTTAAACTATAATTGAACAAGCACGGAAGAAAGGATATCAAAATGGAAAGTTTCCAAAGTTCATTCCACTAGCTGTAAAGAAAAATGCAAAGAAGGATGTCCCCATATTAAAAAACAAACTAGGTCAATTACTGCAAAAAAAAAAAAAAAAAAAAAAAAAGAGATATTAGATTTATCAATAAAACAATCTACTATTTATAATTATCTATAGGAGCTAATCCTTTAAAGAATATATACAAAGTGCACAACGGCATAGTCACGTGACGAACAAAGCATTTCAACCTAAATAAAAATATCGATGAACGCACTAGGCTGATAGCATTTAGAGGATGATATTGAGCTATGGTTGAATGTCTCGTTGTGTATAGCATCATATTTCTCAGTCAATATGGAAAAATTCTTAGGCTATAGTTGAACAAGAACAATAGGAAGGACATCAAAATGAAAAGTTGCATAAGTTTATTGCACCAACTGTAAGGAAAAATGCAAAAAGGGAGGTCTCCGTATTATAAATTGCAAACCATGAAGTCAATTGCTGTGAAAAATAAAACTAAGACTTATCAATAAAAAAATGTACTATTTATAATTCTCTGTTGGAGCTATTGCTGTATAGAAAATCAGCAAAGCGCAGAATACTACTATTACTAAATCACTTAAAATGTGGAATGAAGCGTACTATAAAATTCTCTAAATTTCTGTAAAAATATATCTCCTTCCTTTCACTCTAAAGAATAAGGAAATAAGAAATTCTGATGTAATGAAACTCATTGCATCAACTTGTGAAGCAAAATCAAACATACATGAGCTGATTGCATTTATTCTAGACACAAAACCAATAATTCTTCATGTCAATCAAGTTAGGACAAACAAGAAGAGCTTGATTTTAGAATAAGCTGTGAAAAATGTCCTATTTTACTAGAACAGAAAAGAACATCTAAAGTAGTACACCTAAGATCAATAAGCCAATGGAAGGTTATAATTCCCATCAACTAATTATTGTTATATACTTTGTAGTAGTCAATTAGCAAAGTAACTAAAAACTCCATTAATGGTTCCCATATAAACACATGAAGAATAACATCCATCAACTATACAATATGTTGTGTAGTACTAATTTTTTTTATAGCACATTTAAAAACAACCAAAGACCAACCTTAAACATTATATTATATTGTCCCATCAGATAAACTCTATTACATAATGCTAGCTAGAGTCCAAACCTACACCAAAGCAAGATTCACAATCGGCTTCTTGACTTTCTAACATTGACAAATGATAACTGATTTTTTTAAAAAAAAATGTTTGGTGTTTACGAACTGCATTCTAAAAAATTACACCATTTCCATCTAAAAATTGCAAGCTATTTCAAATGTATACTCAAAAACTAAATTAAATCTATAGTATAAAATAAATGCGGCGATAAACAATATATAGTGGGGAATAAATAAAGAAATGAAGGAGAGATAAAAATATACCTATGTCAGCAGCTCTATAGAAAATAATGAAATGAAGAGCGACTAATGGAGGAAAAAAATTCTAACTGTCATAGTTTGCAAAGAAAAAATTGGGCGACCAAATATTCAGTACCACCGCCAATGGTCATTGGCGCGATATTGGACGCCGAAAAATAGGTGGAACTGCAGGCAATAGCGGCTATAGAGATGTTTGGGGCAAACTCAGTGATAGTGGTGAGAGGTAGGTGTTTCTGCGGCATACATTGGAGAGGATGGGATTGTGTTGGTCATTTTTGCATTTCATCAGTAATTGACATCGTAGTTTTTGGGGTTCTTGAATTTCTTGAAAATTCAAAAAACTATTTCTTGAAAAACCTTGTAAATCTTTATTTATGTTTAAAATCATGATTTTTGACATTTTGAGAAGGTTCTAAAAGATTTTAAAAGTATCTAGAAGGTTGTGAAATGCTTGAGGAAGATTCCACGTCATTAGATTTGCAATGTTTTGCAGTACATTTGGCCATGAAACACTCTAACTTATGCACCATAATTGCACACACAATATCCTAACTTTGACTATAATTGTACCCAAAATATTATAAATTTGCACTGTAGTTGCACATATAATATCCTAATTCTGCACTATAATTGCACATATTAAATCCCAAATTTGAACTTAATTAATGTTAAATTTGTAAATATTATAATTATTACTTTTCTTTTCCAAAATTATTTTCTATCTTTATTTATTATCACCACTGCAACTGACCACCACTGCCAACCACCATTTTCTAAATTTTTATAAAATATATCTCCTTCTTTTCACTCTAAAGAATAAGGAAATGCAAAATTCAGGTGTAATAAAACTCATTGCATCAAATTGTGAAGCAAAACCAAACATACATGAGCAGATTGCATTTATTCAAGACACAAAACCAATAATTCCACATGTCAATCAAGTTAGGACAAACAAGAAGAGCTAGGTTTTAGAATAAGCTGTGGAAATATCCTATTTCACTAGAACAGAAAAAAAAAAAGATCTAAAGTAGTACACCTATGTCAACAAGCCAATGGAAAGTTATAATTCCCATCTAGTAATTATTGGTAATACTTAGTAGTAGTCAATTAGCACAGTAATTAAAACTCTATTAATGGTTCCCAATAAACACATGAAGAATAACATCCATCAACTATAAAATATGTTGTGTAATACTAATTGTTTTATAGTATTTAAAAACAACCAAAGACCAACCTTAAACATTATATTCTATTTGTCCCATTTGATAAACTCAATAACATAATGCTAGCTTGAGTCTAAACCAACAGCCCAAAAAGATTCACAATCGACTTCTTGGCCTTCTAACATTGACAAATGATAACTAATGTTTTTTTAAAAATGTTCAGGCTTGGTGTTTGTTAACTGCATCCTAAAAAATAACACCATTCCATCTAAAATGATAACTAATGTTCATGCATGGTGTTTGCGAACTGCAAATGTATACACAAAAAACTAAATTAAAACTATAGTATAAAATAAATGCGGCGATAAACAATATATAATGGGAAAAAAAAAAAGAAAAATAAAGGAGAGATAAAATACCTAAGAATGTTAGCAGCTCTGTAGAACAAAATGAAATGAAAAGCGACTAATGGTGGAAAAAATTTCTAACTGTCATAGCTTGCAAAGAAAATATTTTAGACAAAAATTCAGTACCACCGCCAATGGTCATTAGCGTGATAGCGGAAGATGAAAAATAGGTGGAACTGCAGGCAATAGTAGCTACAGAGATGTTTGGGGCAAACTCAGCGACAGTGGTGAGAGCTAGGTGTTTTAGCGGCATACATGGGAGAGGATGGGATTGTGTTGGTCGTTTTTCAGTTTCATCGGTAATTGACATCGCAGTTGTTAGGGTTGTTGAATTTCTTGAAAATTCACAAAAACCATTCTTGAAATTGTTTTTTGAATATATTTATGTTTCAAATCATGATTTTTGAAATTTCTAGAAGGTTCAAAAGATTTTAAAAGTTGCCAGAAGGTTCTGAAATGTTTGAGGAAGATTTCACATCATCAGCTTTGCACTATTTTGCACTACAATTGCCCATGCAACATTCTAACTTGTGCACCGTAATTGCACACACAATATCCTAACTTTGACTATAATTGTAACAAAATATTATAACTTTACACTGTAGTTGCAAACATAATATCCTAACTCTGCACTATAATTGCACATATTAAATCCCAATTTTACACTTAATTAATATTAAATTTGTAACTATAATAATTATTACTTTTATTTTCTAAAATTATTTTCTTTCTTTATTTATTATCACCACCAACTGACCACCACCGCCAACCACCATTGCTAAACAATTTTCCCCCATAATACAAATTCTCTTCTTCTTTTAATTTCTCAAACCTCGACTGAACCTTGTGGGTTAAATGAACATCAAATGATACGATCAATCCTCCAAAGATCTGGGCTCTATAAAAATTTTTTTTTTAGATGTTTATAAATCAATTAGAAAACAAATATGAATCTACTTTAATCACTATACCTCAAAATGAAAATAAATCTGCTTTAAATTATCAATCTCTTACTTAACCAGAATATAATTACATGTTTCAAAGCCTAATTGGTATCTAAAATGAAAAACCATATATTTTAACACACCAAATTCTGGGAAAGAAAATAGAACATAAACACTGATATTTTTCTGTTAAAAAATAAAGAAACAAACATTAATTCACCTCAGTTTCAATGTTCATCCAGAAAATGAGCAATTTAATTGAAATTTAGTAAATTCAAGCTTTAAAATGCAAATCAAAGATATAAAGACAAAAAAAAAAAAAAAAAAAATTTGTTTCAAGTTAATTCAGAGCAGGAAGAGTGACCTCTATGTCCTTAACGAGAAGGTCGTGTTCCTTAGCAGAGAGCTCATCCCAAAGGGAGATTCATTTGACATAAAACTTATTCCAAAAGAAACAAACACAATTATAAGACCTAATTTTTTACCTAGGTTTAGAGGAATAGCAGAGAGATCAAGCATCCGAGAAAATGGTTACAGGATTTGACAGAAAGGAAGATCAAGCATTGAGGGGCTAATATTTAGTTAAATAGTAGTCACAATCGGATCTATACCTTAATGCAAGGAGGAGATGGACTCTCACATTTTGCAACAAATCGATAGTTACATGTTAAAAATTTGTTTCTTATAGTAAATTATCAATTCTTGCAAAATGGCAGTCACATGATGAACAATGCATTCATCCTAAATAAAAATATCGTTGAACACAATAATTGGTTACTCTGATAGCATTTAGAGGATGATATTGAGCTAAGTTTGAATATCTTAGTGTGTATAACATCATTTTTCCCAAGCTATATGTAAAAATCCTTAGACTATAATTGAACAAGCACGTAGGAAAGATATTAAAATGGAAAGTTGCCTAAGTTTATTGCACCAGCTGTAAACAAAAAATCCAAAGAAGGAGGTCTCCATATTATAAAAAAAACTTCGATGCCAATTGCTGTGAAAAAAAAAATGAAATCTAAGATTTATGAATAAAACAATCTACTATTTATAATTCTCTATAGGAGCTTATTCTGTAAAGAAAATCAGCAAAGTGCACAATGGCGTAGCCACGTGATGAACTTTGCATTTCACCCCAAATAAAAATATCATTGAATGCACTAATTGGTTAGTTTGATAGTGATATCGTTGAACGCACTAATTGGTTAGTCTTATAGTGTTAGAGGCTTTGAGCTATAGTTGAATGTCATGTGTGTATAACATCATTTTTAACAAGCAATATAGAAAAATTCCATTGTTGTTTGGCCCAGACCAGACCGCGACCCAGTAGCCTCATCAGGCTAATAATTACGAAAACCTAGAGATGGGTTTAACTGGTCAAATTCGGTCAAGACTAGTGGCAGACCGGGAACCGGTACGACCCGCTCAACACCGATTTTTTTTTTTTTTTCAATTAAGTAACTTTGTAAAAATTTTGCCTTTAGTGGGGATTGAAGATTGGCCTCCCATATAAACAATAAGAGTACTTACACTAAACCATAATGACTTGTTTGATTATTTTAGTGAAAAATATATTTTAACTCATTTTTAATATGGATCATGGGCTTTCTAATAATATAGTAATTGGACCATCTAAACTAATGTTAATCTCATTGTAATTCCTTACTATTTATTTTTAAGACTATAATTTTTTATTAGTTGTTTTCTTTTCATTTAACCCAAATAAAAAATTCTGAGCGCCTAAATATTGATTATAAAAGTACCATCCATATCATTCTAAATAGAGTATCAATTATCTCCAGCTCCTGACTGAATCTTTTCTCAGAGATGTCTCAAGCTCAATAATTTTCTTTGACTGTGTCAGTGTCTCTCATGAGGATTATGATTTTGTACTTCTTCAACTAGTATACAAATATATGGAATTTGGAGTTCATATTGAAGCTTTTATAGTTTATATTAATGTTTTTATGATATTTTTTCAAAATCTATTGTGGGTTTTATTTCTCTTTGTCTAAGATTTACATATAATGTGGCTTATTTTCCGGCTTGGATCTCCTGTGGTAGGGGTATTTTTGTCCCAAAATTTTTGAGCCGCAGTTGGATTTGGAGCTGGTGATGACGTGGCAAGAATGGTGGGTAATCAAGGCCTTTGCTCCGTTGACTGATTGGGATGCTAAAAATCGATATGCCTCAAAACGACATCGTTTTGAGGTGCCATTCGCATTCCAACCTCGTTTTCGCTTGCTTTCGGTGAGGCTTCACCAAGCTGTTGGGTGAAATTGAAGGTCTAGGGCAAAAGTGATCACGAGGGACTGAGCCGTCCGAGATTGAAATTATATGTGCTTGGGTAATGGTGGTGGATTTATGTGGAGGTAATCATTATGATCGCTTGGATGAGAATACCACCAGTGAACATCAAGGAGAAGTGATGGATGCTTTAACAGCAACGTACAATGGAGAATTTATTGCTTAGGGTTGGAAATCCAATTTGCTCTTCGACGCCCTATTTCTCTCTGGCTAATGAATTCGTTATATATATGGGTCCGTTATTTTCTCAAAATTTTTTTATTTTTTTGGTTTATGCTCTTACTACGATTTGGAAGTAAGGTTTGTTCAATTTCTTTTTCACTATTAATTATTGAATGTCTTGCTTTTCCAATTAAAAGTTTACAGAACCTATAGTGTGTTTAATTTACTTTATTCTTACAATTTCTGGGAAAAAAAACATAAAAGTTGATTGAGCTGGAGACCCGTTGAAATGAGATACCAAATCAAGAAATAGAGCTGAGAAGAGGCTCTCAAAGGTATCATTTTTATTTCCTTCGGTGTCTTTCCTTCCCTCTCATTTATTGCAACTTGTTTTGGGGTTTCTTTTTGTGTGTGTTTACTTGGTTATTCTTGTTTTCTTTTTTAATCACTGTTGTTTTTCGATTCTATTGTGTTGCTGAAGTATGACGAAGGGGAGGGAAGGCAAATTGTGGCTTGGATCACACTGATGTTGAGGAGAAGTCCCCAAGGTGGACGATCCAAACCAATCTCAGGTTCATGCTGACCGGTTAATGGGTGGTCTAATGGTGCTTGCAAACCAAAGGAAGGTGAAAGATTCATGCTTTTTTTCACTATCCCTTGTTTTCTATTTTTCCTCTTTTTATAGTTCTGTTTAACTCTTTACCTTTGGACTAATTTCTTTCTTTTGTTTTCCTTACCAGTTTAATTTTTTCTTCTAATCATTGTTGCATTAGGATTTATGAAGGTAGCTTTTCATTTTCTTTTTTTAAATCTTCTTTTCCTGGTTTTTCTAGGCTAATGTTGTTGTCTTAGTGTTGACTGGAACCTGAAGCCGGCAGCAAAGAAGACAGGAGAAGGGAGAATGATGTTGTTTTAGTTTTCTTTAGTTCATATATTGATGGATTTTTATTTTTTTCATTAGTTCATTTTTCCTTTTGTTTTGTTTTTGGTGGTTACCAGTAGCATATTCAACACGGCCATGGTATTTGCTACTGCGGTTGGATTAGTGGTTTGTCCACAAGATATTTTTTGAATGGGACTCGGTTGTAGAAACACAAGAAGAAATCAAACGATGCTAAAGGTGTCTTTGTTTCTGCTAACCATGTGACTCCAATGTACTGGCCTTCTTCAATGTAAACCATTCTAAAGGGAACTTACTTTTTTCCCCAACCTCTGATTTTTAGTGTTCAGTTTTTAGAAGATTGCATTTTTATCATTTTTGGCTTTCAATTTTTAGATGGAAAGTATTTTCCGATTTTGGCTTCAACTAAAATGAGCCTCCTTATCATGTTACCATTTTTCCACTGGTAGATGGATGCTTTATGGTTGTTGTATATCATTACTGATGGTTCTTTTTTATTTTATTTTATTCCAGGTAGTGATGAAGGTTTGGATAATTTGCAGGTATAATTTATTGCCCTTTTATCGTATATCTTTACATTCCTACAATGTTTTAATTTGAGAGCTTCTTCCTGCAAGGTTTTATTATCCAATGCAAACTCATGCTTCTTAAGGTTTTGAATTTGAATGCATCCTTACTAATTCCTTATTGAACCCAATGCTTCCCTTGCGCACAACCAGCTTCACGTTGTGCTTTTCAGGGGTTTTGTACGTGTTTTTATTTTGTTTATTTTCACCTCACATTGTGATATTGCTTTTTTCCTTTTTGTTTTTGGTGGTTGCTAGTCATAGTTGAGAAAACTGCAAGGAAGCTAAAGAAAAGAAAAGATATGGAAGATAGAGCTTGGAAGGAAGAAAAACAGTTTAGGCACGAAGAACTTCAAAGGTTAGCCAGGGTAAAGAACATATTCACCTAAGCTTTGCTGCCTTTTGAGATTTAAGCTATTTTTTGAGTAATGTTTAGAATGTTACTTTCTTTTGGGCAAACACCTCATAACCCCCTGTGGTTTGGGAAACTTTCAGATGACCCTTATATGGTTTAAAAAGCTATAAATAACCCCATTGTGGTTTCAAAAGTATACCAAAAATCCCCTTGTGCTTTAAAAGCTACAAAGAACCCCCCCTATGGTTTTTAAAATGATACATGAAACCCTCTTGTAGTTTCTAAAATTTTGAAGAATAAACATATAAAAAATATTCAGAACCCCCTTATGCTTTCAAATGTGTGAGGAGGTTCTTGCTAATTTTTAAAAACCACAGGGGGGTTATTTTGTAGTTTTTAAAACACAAGGGGGTTTTTGGTATACTTTGAAATCATAGGGGGGGGGGGGGGGGTCGTTTGTAGCTTTTTAAACCATAGGGGGTTATCTGATCTGAAAGTTTCCCAAATCATAAGGGGGTTATGAGGTGTTTACCCATGTCTTTTTATTAAATCTCAGAAAACCATCTGATCTTTAGATTTGCCCTGCATTGGAAGGGTAATAGTTTGCCTTTCACTGCTATTGTCATCTTTTGATTATTCGCATGAGTTGTTTCTAGAGTTGACATTTTCCTGTGGTTTGTTCTTGGTTTTGCCTGTCAAGATAATGATTCAATTTTGGGTAATTATGTTTGTTTTGAAGATTGATTTGATTTTTTAGGACCATTATCATTTATTCATAAGTTCCCTAAAGCTCACATCTCTGAATTGCATAGAGGGTCCTTGACCAAGGTTGTTAAACTCGCATTTTGAGTTAAAC
>VMRK01000356.1:0-52278 GCA_016801395.1 Leptodermis oblonga
CTTAAGTGACTTAAAAGACCCTAACTATTAAGGCCGTGTGGGCTTCCTTTGTGGGCTGTCCATGCGGCTTTTTGTGGCTTCTTTCTTGGGCTGGCCAAAACTTGTGACTTGGTCTCCATGGTTTGGGGTCGGCCCAAAATGTAGGGACTTCATGAATTGTTTCTTTAAAGCCCAAGAACCTTCCGGCATCTTCAAGACTTCAAGAAACAAGCCTTTTCTTTATTAGGAAGTGGAGAATTGCGCCTCTTCTTCAAGAATGGTTAAAAGAGTTGCAATTTGACATTTCCTTCATTTTGCTCCAAGGCGTTTGCTTCCTTTTGGCGTCCATCTTTCTGACTCATAATGTGTGCTGTTCTAGCTCTGGATATCCTCATCACTTATGCTAATTAGGTTATTTGCTCTACCTAATTATTTGCATGTTCAAACTCTTTTCTTGCACTTGGTTCGAATCTAAAACAAAACAACTAGATTAGTCTTTTTTGTTTATTCTGATTTCGAGGTGAGATAGAGTCTTATACGAGCTCGCCGCTTAATCACAGGTCCTTGGCAACTTATCCGCATGTGTACAACCGTCCACATCAGAAGGTAATGATTCTTTATTTGTCGTTGTTGATCGTTTCTCTCTAAATGGCGCATTTTATATTATTCCTTGCAGGAAATCAGATGATGCCAGACATGTAGCTGAGTTATTCTTTCAAGGTATTGTTCGGCTACATGGAATTCTGAGAACAATTGTCTCTGATCGCGACGTCAAATTTCTGAGTTATTTTTGGAAGACTTTGTGGTCCCGCCTCGGCACAAAACTGTTGTTTTCGACTACAAGTCATCCACAGACGGATGGTCAGACGGAAGTCACCAACCGAGCCGTTGGCAACCTACTCAGAGCGTTGATTCAGAAGAACCTCAAGCGTTGGGAAGACATCTTGCCGGTTGCAGAGTTTGCATACAACCGAACCAAGCACTCCTCAACAGGGTTCTGTCCATTTGAAGTTGCTTACGGTTTTACTCCTTTGACAGTGATGGATCTCATTCCTCTGCCGATAAAGGAACAAGTTAATCCAGATGGTGCAAGAAAAGCAGAAACCGTCCAGCGCATTCATGCAAGAGTCCGCGCAAATCAGGAGAAAACTTATGCCAGAGCCGCCGCCAATGCAAACCAATGGCGCAAGGCTGTGACCTTTGAACCAGGCGACTGGGTTTGGGTTCACATGACGAAGGAACGATTCCCTGCAGCAAGAAGGACCAAACTCCATCCAAGGGGCGATGGACCTTTTCAGATCGTTTCCAAGATTGGGCCTAACGCCTACAAACTCGACTTACCAGGTGAGTATGGTGTTAGTTCTTCCTTTAATGTTGCTGACTTATCTCCTTTTGTTGATGAACAGGTTGCTGATTTGAGGACAAATCCTTTTCAACCGGGAGGGGATGATGAGGGCATCCAAAGTCAACCAACAAGTCAAAGTCAAGATGCAAGTGATTCCGGAGAAGCTGAGGAGGATGTTCGAGTTCTACATAGAGGTCCTACAATGCTTCAGGATCCAAGTCCGTATCAGAGGATCCAATTGTAGACATCACTGGGCCATGACCAGAAGCAGAGCGAAGAAGGTTCGAGATGCACTCAACAACCTTGTTCAAGCTTGCCATCAAGATGCTCAGTTAATTGTAGAAGCCCACGCCTTGGAGGAGAAAGGAGGAAATGTGCAAATTGCGAATCTTCTACACATCTTTGAAGAGGAGGCTCAATTCACCAAGTCCAAATAAAGATGAAGGCTGTTTCTTGAAGTCTTGAAGATGCCGGAAGGTTCTTCGGCTTTAAAGAAACAATTCATGAAAATTCCCTACAATTTGGGCAGACCCAAAACTCATGGACCAGCCCACAAGTTTCGGCCAGCCCAAAAGGAAGCAAGGAGAAGCCGCGCAAAGCAAGACAACGGCTAGCAAGCCCAACGGCTAGTCCAAACGGCTAGTTGCCTAAATTAGGGAATTTCTTGTAACTTAATTAAGTTGTTTCTTTTATTTTAAGTTAGTTTCCAAAAGGGTTTCCTTATTCTTTTTGGAAGTAGGAATTTTATTCTTTTCCTTTTTTTTAGTTGACAATTTCGGCTGCCACTTGTTTATGGTAAATCCGAAATTACCTTTTCTTTTCTTACCATTCTCCTACTTCTTTCAGGAGTTGGTATTGTAAAGGAAATTAACCTCTTGGTTAATTTCCGATTCTACTTCTTTTCTTTTTCTAATTCTTGTACTAATTTTCGCCCAACCCTTCACCTATAAATAGGGGCCGAAACTTCAATAATAATTAGAGTATTCAGATCTTAAAACTTCGTGTTTGAGTACCCTCCTTTTATTGCTTTATGTATTTGCATGTCGTAGTTTACATAATTGCATGAGCTTAGCTGGTTAGGTTATTTGCTCTACCTAATTATTCACATGTTCAAAACTCTTTTCTTACACTTGGTTCGAATCTAAAACAAAAACAACTAGATTAGGTCTTTTTGTTTAGCTGATTTCGAAAGTAAGTTTGAGTCTTATACGAGCTCGCCGCTTAATCACAAGGTCCTTGGCAACATTATCCACATGTGTACAACCGTCCACATCATATAGTCTGTGAAATGAACCACTGCGAGTTGGACTTTCTTATGTTCTGGGATCGCATGAAGTTCAGAAATGCACTCCATCTTCATCTCCCAGTTGAGATAGTCCTCTGGATTCGTGCCTCCGGCAAAGGGCGGAACGGTTGTCTTGTACTGACTGAGGCCTGCGAAAGACTGGTCTGCGGCGTTGGTGCCTGGAGCGGCAACATCGTCGTCTGAGTCTGTGCACCTCTGTTCCCGTTCAGTCCTGAGTTCGGTGACTTCCTCCGTGAGTGTAGCGAATCGCGCGGAGAGTTGCGCAATCGCAGCCAGGATTTGCTCGTTGCCCAAAAGGGCCCACACGGTTTTAGGGAATTAATTTTCAGAATTTTAATTAAGTCTTTTTAGTCTTTTAGTTAATTTCCAAAAAGGGTTTCCTTGTTCTTTTTGGAAGTAGGATTTTTATTTCTTTCCTACTTGTTTTCCAATTAGTTTCCTTCTTGTTTTAGGTAGTGTAAATTCGGCTACCCTCATGTTTTAAGTAAAACCGAATTCTTGTTGCCTTTTCTTACCATTCCTACTTCTTTCCGGGTTTGGTAATTGTACAAGGAATTAACCTCTTGGTTAATTTCCAATTCTAATTCTTTTCCTTATTATTTTCTTTCTTATTTTCGGCCATCCCTACATCTATAAATAGGGCAGCCATGCATAATAATATTCAGAGTATTTCAGATCAAAAACTTAGTGTTTGAGATACCTCCTTTTATTGCTTTATGTATTTGCATGTCGTAGTTTATACATATTGCATGAACTTAGCTAATTAGGTTCTTGCTCTGCCTAATTATTCGCATGTTCACCACTCTTTTCTTGCACTTGGTTCGAATTCATAAACAAATTGGTCAGGATAGTTTATCCCTTGTTTTATCATTCCGAACGTGAGTTAAAGGTTTGTAAGAGCTTGTCACTTAATCACAAGGTCCTTGGCAACATTATCTGCATGTGTACAACCGTCCACATCAATTTCAGATCATAAACTTAGTGTTTGAAGTACCTCCTTTTATTGTTTTATGTATTTGCATGTCGTAGTTTACATAATTGAATGAAACTTAGCCAATTAGGTTCTTGCTCTGCCTAGTTGTTCGCATGTTTCACACCTCTTTTCTTGCACTTGGTTCGAATTTGTAAACAAATTGGTCAGGATAGTTTTTCCCTTGTTTTATCAATTCCGAACGTGAGTTAAAGGTTTGTAAGAGCTTGTCACTTAATCACAAGGTCCTTGACAACATTATCCGCATGTGTACAACCGTCCACATCAACAACTTAATTAGTTAAGGTTCTTTTACTCTTTTAGTTAGTTTCCAAAAAGGGTTCCTCCTTGATCTCCTTTTTGGGAGTAGGAATTTTTATTTTCTTTTCCTTATTAATTCTTTGTGTAAATTCAGCAATCACCCAATAAAGAGGTGACCGATTCTTTCTTTCCTTCTTCTTACCATTACCCACTTCTTTCCGGGTTTGGTATTGTAAAAGAACTTAACCTCTTGGTTAATTTCCAATTCTACTTCTTTTTCCTTATTCTTTTTTCATGAATTTTCGGCTGCTTTACCTATAAATAGGTAGCCGCCCCCTCAATAAAATTCAAGTATTCAGATCATAAAAACTTAGTTATTGAGTACCATCCCTTTATGCTGCTTCGTATGTATTTGCATGTTGTAGTTTCATAATTGCATGAAACTTAGCTAATTAGGTTACTTGCTCTACCTAATTAATTGCAATGTTTCAAACTCTTTCTTACACTTTGTTTCGAAATTCTAAACAAATTAGCTTAGGTTAAGTTCTTTTTGTTTCTCTGAATTTTCGGGTAAGAAGGAGTAATTATACGAGCTTGCTACTTAATCACAAGGTCCTTGGCAACTTAATCCGCATGTGTACAACCATCCACATCAATTGGTATCAGAGCTAAGGAGTGTTTCGTGGCTGGAGGAGGTCGAAGTAACCCGACCATCTTTCTTCTCAGGTGTTTTCTTTCCTTGTTAGTCTTGATTATTCTTGAAATTCTTGGATTAGAACACATCTTCTTGGGGAAAATTTTTTCTTTCAAGCTTTAATTTTCGATTTTGGTGCTGTTTCCTTATCTTTAAAAATCGAAAATATTTTAGACCCCTTGCTGTAATTTTAGAATTAAATTCGGACCTTAAAAATCAAATAGGGTTTCGGATTTCAGCCTTGTTAGGGTTTTGGTTTTCAGTTTTCAGCCTTGTTAGGGTTTTGGTTTTCAATTGTAAACCCTAAACCCTAAACCCTAAACCCTAAACCCTAAACCCTAAATTTCAGATTTAAAATTGGGTTCTAGAAACAAAGTTAGGGTTTCGGTTTTGCCTACAAGCTAGGGTTTCGATTATTACTTGGGTCGCTGGGCTTTTTGCGATTTAATTCTACCCCTCTTGTGCTGTTTTTGTTGAAAATAGTGAGTTTTTGCAGTTGATGTTAAGCAGCTCACTTATTTGCGCATTGTAAATTGCATGCTCTAGTTTGGGATACCTTGCTTCGAATTCTTGAAAATATATTGAATTCTTGATTTTGTATCCTTGTACTGCTGAGATTATCCCTGGGAATAGGTTAGTGAGTCAAAATTGAACTTGCTAGCCCTAGGGTTTTCGTTTCTTGCAAATCGCATATTGCTAAGTTTCGGCCACTTGGGGGTTTGGTTTAAGAAATCTCAATTTGGTACTGTTTTGCATATTGAAAGAATTGAAAATTTGCGGGGATTGGTTTCTTGATTGCCTATTGGGTGGGTGATCTCTTCTTTGGGTAGTTTTAGGACTTTCCTGAAGTCGTTTCAACTCTGCTTATTTTCTTTGATTCTATTCAATTTTGAATTGCCCTGCTTTTAACTGCCTAGTTATCTTTTCGTGCGACCTGAACATTTGCTCTTGAATTATAGTTTGGATTTTGTCATCGTGCACACTCATCTTTTCTGAAATTTGAGGGCTTAACCCCGAAATTTCCTGTTGTGTACTTCATATCTGAACAATATTATAACTATCGTTTGCGAAAAGATTTTTCAACTCAAAATAGAACCAAGTGTCTATTTTTGCGAAAATTTGCTTCTTTCTTAAGTGTCATTGCTTTTGTGCGAATTGCTGCTTACCTTATACATTTATCAATACCAGGAGGTAGAGTGGAAAAAGGCTTGAGTGCACATACTATACAGGGCGCCACCCTAGAGTGAAACACAGGGTTGTGTGTAGCTAATAAGTGGGAAACACTTGGGGTAATGATGAGGGCATCCAAAGTCAACCAACAGGTCAAAGCCAAGATGCAAGTGATTCCGGAGAAGCTGATAAGGATGTTCGAGTTCTACATAGAGGTCCTACAATGCTTCAGGATCCAAGTCCGTATCAGAGGGATCCACTTGTAGACATAACTGGGCCAATGACCAGAAGCAGAGCGAAGAAGGTTCGAGATGCACTCAACAACCTTGTTCAAGCTTGCCATCAGGATGCGCAGTTAATTGTAGAAGCCCACGCCTTGGAGGAAAATGGAGGAAATGTGCAAATTGCGAATCTTCTACACATCTTTGAAGAAGAAGCGCAATTTATCAAGTCCAAATAAAGAAGAAGGCTGTTTCTTGAAGTCTTGAAGATGCCGGAAGGTTCTTGGGCTTTAAAAGAAACAAATCATGAAATTCCCTACACATTGGGCCGACCCAAACTCATGGAACCAAAGTCCACAAGCTTCGGCCAGCCCAAGGAGCAAGGAAGCCGCACGAGCAGCCCACAAAGGAAGCCCACACGGTTTCTTAGTTAAATAGGAATTTCTCCTTTTAATTAATTATGTTCTTTTTATTCTTTTAAGTTAGTTTCCAAAAAGGGTTACCTTATTCTTTTTGGGAGTAGGATTTTATTCTTTTCCTTATTCTTTTCTTTGTAATTTCGGCAATCACCCTAGAAAAGAGGTGACCGAATTCCTTCTTTCTTTTCTTACCAATTCTACTTCTTTCCGGATTTGGTAAAGGAAATTAACTCTTGGTTAATTTCCAATTCTTTTCCTTATTTTCTTTCTTATTTTTGGCCACCCCTACATCTATAAATAGGGCAGCCATGCATAATAATATTCAGAGTATTTCAGATCAAAAACTTAGTGTTTGAGATACCTCCTTTTATTGCTTTATGTATTTGCATGTCGTAGTTTACATAATTGCATGAACTTAGCTAATTAGGTTATTTGCTCAAACTAATTATTCGCATGTTGAAAACTCTTTTCTTACACTTGGTTCGAATCTAAAAACAAAAACAACTAGATTAGGTCTTTTCATTTATTCTGATTTCGAAGGTAAGATAGAGTCTTATACGAGCTCGCCGCTTAATCACAAGGTCCTTGGCAACTTAATCCGCATGTGTACAACCGTCCACATCAATTGGTATCAGAGCTAAGGAGTGGTTTCGTGGCTGGAGGAGATCAACCGATCAAATCCTTTCCAGGTGTTTTCTTTTCCTTATCTTGAATTTTGGATTAGACTTCATCTTCTTGGGGAAATTTTTTTTCTTTCAAGCTTTTAATTTTCGGTTTTGCTGCTGTTTCTCCATCTTTTCAAACCGAAAATTTTTCTAATACCCAGACTGCCCTTGCTGTAAAAATTCAGAACATAAATCGGGTTTTAGAAAATAAATTCGGGTTTTGGCAAATCGGGTTTAAGAATTTTCAAGGGTTCGGTTTTTGTACTTCAAATTGGGTTCGGGTTTTTGCTTCTTTTAGGGTTCTTGGATTTCTCTCCTAAACCCTAAACCCTAAATGTAACTCTAAACCCTAAACCCTAACCCTAAACCCTAAACCCTAAACCCTAAACCCTAACCCTAAACCCTAAACCCTAATTTCGGTTTTTGGGTTCGGTTTTCTGTTTTGGTTTTGCTATTCGGGTTTTCAGTTTCGGGTTCCATTCTCGGGTTTACCTACTTTCTAAGGGTTTTCGGGTCTTGCTTGGGTTTATCTATTGCTGGGCTTCTTGCGAATTATTTCTATCCCTCTTGTGCTGTTTTGTTGAGAAATAGTGAGTTTTTGCGGTTGATGTTAAGCAGCTCACTTTGTTTGCGCATTAAAAAATTATATGCTCTAGTTTGGGATACCTTGTTTTGAATTCTTGAAAATATATTGAATTCTTGGTTTTGTATCCTTGTGCTGCTAAGATAATTCCTAGGAATAGGTTAGTGAGTCAAAAATTGAACTTGCTAGCCCTAGGGTTGTCAATTCTTGCAATCGCATATTGCTGCAATTTGGTGCTGTTTTCGGTTAATTGAGGGATTAGAATTCGCAAGTTGGGTACTGTTTTGTCTATTGGGAGCATTGATAATTTGTGGGGGATTGGTTTCTTGATTACCTATGGGTGGGTGATCTCTTCTTTGGGTAGTTTTAGGACTTTCCTAAAGTTGTTTCAATTCTGCTTATTTTCTTTGCTTCTATTCAATTTTGAATTGCCCTGCTTTCATATTGCCTACTTATCTTTTCGTGCTACCTGAACATTAGATCTTTAATTATAGTTTGGATTTTGTCATCGTGCACACTCATCTTTTCTGAAATTTGAGGGCTTATCCCCGAAATTTCCTGTTGTGTACTTCATATCTGAACTATATTACAATATCGTTTTGCGAAAAGATTTTTCAAAATTAGAACCAAGTGCTGGTTTTAGCGAAAATTTTTGCTTCTTTCTTAAGTGTATTGCTTTTGTGTGATTTGCTGCGTGCCTAATACATTTATCAATACCGGGAGGTTTAAGTGGTAAAAGCTTGAGTGCACATCTTATACAGGGCGCCACCCTAGAGTGAAACACAGGGTTGTGTGTAGCTATTAGGTGGGAAACACTTGGGGGAATAAGGGGGTAAGGTTATTTCTCACTTTTCCTTATTCTTAGCAGACAGGTTTTCGCTTTCTTATCCAATGTTAGGTGGAGGTGCTCCTAACCCTATAGGAAACGAGCAAATCCTGGCTGCGATTGCGCAACTCTCAGCGCGATTCGCTACTCTCACGGAGGAAGTCGCCGACCTCAGGACTGAACGGGATCAGAGGCGCACAGACTCAGACGACGATGTTGCCGCCCCAGGCACCAACGCCGCAGACCAGCCATTCGCAGGCCTCAGTCAGTGCAAAACTACCGTCCCACCCTTTGCCGGAGGCACGAATCTCGAGGAGTACTTAGACTGGGAGATGAAGATGGAGCGCATCTTTGAGCTTCATGCGATCCCAGAGCACAAGAAGGTCCAGCTCGCAGTTGTACATTTCACAGACTATGCCCTAATCTGGTGGAATCAGCAGCAGGACGAGCGCAGAAATACACGCTCAATGCGTGCCCGCGCACCGCCTCTCTCTTGGTTTGATTTGACTACTTCTATGCGTAGGACTTTTGTACCGGACTATTATTTTAGAGAATTGTATAGGAAATTACATACTCTTGTACAAGGTTCTATGTCTGTAGATGAGTACTATAGATAGAGATGGAAAAAATTAGGGCTAATGTACAAGAAGATGAGCCCGCATCTATGGCTCGTTTTCTTAGTGGTTTAAACAGGGGTATTGCTTTAGCTGTGGAATTGCAGAATGCTACAACGCTGACAGACATGCTGCACAAAGCTCGGGTTATGGAGGAGTATCTGAAGTCCGTTCCACCAGTCCGGACACCTACCAGCGCCCCACCAACTTGGCGCAAGAATCCGACCTACTCGCCCCTAGCAAGGAGGCCGATCATGTCTGAGCGCAAAGCCCTAGTCCCTGTTGCCGCCGCCACCTCTTCTTCATCACAGCAGAAAACGCCATCCACTCCCAGACAGTCTATCAGCAACGTAACTTGCCACAAACGCTCAGGCCGTGGCCACTACATGAGGGATTGTCCAAATATCCGGAAGGTCTTGTTGGGACAAGATGGTGAGTACATTTCAGAGGAGGATGAAGAAGACCCAACCGTTGACCCTACAAAGGAGTTAACTGACAGCACTTCGTCAGAGCCTGTGGAGCAGTTCGAATTTCTTGAAGAAGATCCATCTCAGAACTTGGTTACTCGCACTCTGACTACAGCTGCTGTCCCGGACACGTCCCAGAGGACAAACATTTTCCATGCCCGCACCAAGGTAAATAGAAAGTTATGTGTTCTGATTATTGATGGAGGGAGTTGTACTAATGTTGCTAGTGAGTATATGGTTGATAAGCTGCACCTCCCTATCATCAATCATCCTCGTCCTTATCGGCTTCAATGGCTCGACAGCTCAGACGGCTACAGAGTCACCAAACAGGTAAGCGTACCATACGCTATCGGTAAGTTCGAATCCACGGTTTTATGTGATGTTCTGCCAATGGAGGCTTGTCACATTCTACTCGGACGACCATGGCTCTTTGACCTGAAGGCAACACATGATGGGGTCGCCAACACTTACTCGGTCTGCCAGGAGGGCAAGATCCACACGTTCCTACCAATGCCACCGGCTGAAGTGCAATCAGAAGCTGTTCGCATGAAGGAGTCAATCGCAAAATGGGAAGCTGAAAGGCACCAAGCGAAGGGTAAGGGGAAAGAACTTGTAAAGGGTAGTAAGGCGAACTCTGATAAGCCTGATCAGGACAAAGTTAGGAATAGTTGTTTCGCAACTAAGGGAGAGATAGGACAAGTGTTAGCCAACAATGATGATGTACTGGTTTTGGTTTGTAAAGATAATTGTGCTGACTCTAACGATGTCCCTCGGGATATCCCGTTAGAAATCTCTTCTTTGTTGCAGGAATTCAATGATGTTTTTCCAGAAGAGTTGCTGATGTGGACGGTTGTACACATGCGGATATTGTTGCCAAGGACCTTGTGATTAGGTGACAAGCTCTTACAAACCTTTAACTTACGTCCGGAATTGATAAAACAAGGGATAAACTATCCTGACCAATTTGTTTAAGAATTCAAACCAAGTGCAAGAAAAGAGGTGTGAAACATGCGAACAATTAGGTAGAGCAAGAACCTAAAAGGCTAAGTTTCATGCAATTATGTAAACTACAACATGCAAATACATAAAGCAATAAAAGGAGGTATCTCAAACACTAAGTTTATGATCTGAAATACTCTATTTATTATTATGCATGGCTGCCCTATTTATAGAGGTAGGGATGGCCGAAAATAAGAAAGAAAATAATAGGAAAAGAATTAGAATTAGAAATTAACCAAGAGTTTATTTCTTTTACAATACCAAACCCGGAAAGAAGTGGTAATGGTAGAAAAGGTAAGTAAATTTCATTCACCCCCTTTTGTTAAGAGGCAGCCGAATTTTACACTTAAAAACAATAAGGAAAGAATAAAAATCCTACTCCCAAAAAGGAGATCAAGAAGGAACCCTTTTTGGAAACTAATTAAACTAAGGGCAAAATAAGGAAACATGCACAAATCCTTATTTTTCCCAAAACCCTTACCTTTAACTTTCAACCCTAATTAATTAAGTTGTAACCCTAATTAATTGAGCTGGCCGTGTGGCTTTTCCTTGGGCTTGGCCGATCTGAATTGGTGTGGAATGGACTCCATGAATTTGGGTCGGCCCAATGTTGGCGTTGCATTATGGAATGGTGTAGGGAGCTTCCGGAATCTTCTGGACCTCCCGAAATCATTTCGGAATCAAGATTTTTCAAGATTTTCAAGATTCTTCAAGATTCTGCAAAATATGAAATTCAAGATTTTCAAGAAAATCAAGAACTTCAAGAAATGTCTCTTTCACGTCCAAGAACCTTCCGGTGTCTTCAAGAACTTCAAGAAACAGCCTTCTTCTTCATTAGGACTTGGTGATTTGCGCCTCTTCTTAAAGATGGTTAGAAGAGTTGCAAGTTGACCCTTTCCTCCTTTTTGCTCCAAGGCGTTTTGCCTTCAGGTTGGCTTCGTAGATTCTGACTCATAATGTGTGTTGTTTTAGCCCTGGATATCCTCATCAGTTGCCGCAGGGTCTGCCGCCACGTCGAGGAATTGAACATCAAATTGATTTCATCCCTGGCGCACCACTTCCGAACAGACCTGCCTATAAAGCAAATCCGGAGGAAACAAAGGAGTTGCAACAACAAATAGACAAGCTGCTCGCAAATGGTCAGGTAAGGGAATCTCTAAGTCCTTGTGGCTGTACCTGTTATTCTAGTCCCTAAGAAAGAAGGTACATGGAGAATGTGTATGGATTGTAGAGCTGTGAATAAGATAACAATCAAGTATAGGCATCCTATCCCTAGGCTTGATGACATGTTAGAGGATTTGCATGGTTCTACTGTTTATACAAAATAGATCTAACACAGGGCTATCATCAAATTCGCATGAGGGAGGGGGACGAATGGAAGACTGCTTTTAAAACTAAATTTGGTTTATATGAGTGGTTAGTCATGCCCTTTGGTCTCACAAATGCACCAAGTACTTTCATGAGATTAATGAATCATGTGCTTAGAAAGTTTATAGGTAAATTTGTTGTTGTGTATTTTGATGATATCTTGATCTATTCCAGAGATTATGATTTGCATGTTGAACATCTTCGTTTGGTTTTAATTGAATTACATGCTAATCAGTTATATGCCAAGATGCAAAAGTGTACCTTTTGTGTTTCAGAGGTTGTTTTTCTTGGTTTTGTAGTCTCTGCAGATGGTGTCAAAGTTGATGATGCCAAGGTGAAGGCCATTAGGGATTGGCCGCAGCCAACTTCGGCCGCCCAGGTTCGGTCACTCCATGGATTGGCTGGATTCTACAGGCAGTTTGTAAAAGATTTCTCCACTAAAGTCGCGCCCCTCAATGATCTCTGCAAGAAAAACGCACCATTTGTGTGGGGGCCAGCTCAGGAAAAAGCTTTTACTGTTTTAAAGCATGATCTCACTCATGCACCTGTTTTAGCATTACCTGATTTTGATAAAGTGTTTGAACTAATGTGTGATGCATCAGGTATTGGAATTGGCGCTGTTCTTATGCAGGAAAGAAAGCCTATCGCCTTTTTCAGTGAGAAGCTTAAAGGAGCTGCTTTGAATTATCCTACATATCATAAAGAGCTCTTTGCTGTTGTCCGTGCTTTTGAAACTTGGTCACATTATTTGATGGCTAAGGAATTGGTTGTTCATAGTGATCATGAGTCTCTTAAGCATTTGAAAGGACAGAATAATTTGAATAGACGTCATGCTAAGTGGGTTAACTTTATTGAATCTTTTCCTTATATTATCAAGTATAAGAAAGGTAAGGATAATTTAGTTGCTGACGCTCTATCTCGCAGGTATGAAATTCTGACAATTCTTGATCATACTTTGTTAGGTTTTGCATACCTCAAGGATTTATATGCTTCTGATGTTGATTTTGCTGATTTGTATACAGCATGTGAATCTGGTGCATTCCAAAAGTTCTTTAGGCAGGATGGTTTTCTGTTTAAGGAAAATAGGTTATGCATTCCTTGTAGTTCCGCTAGGGAATTACTGGTTCGTGAAGCTCATAGTGGGGGTCTTATGGGTCATTTTGGTGTAAATAAAACACTTGAACTGTTGCATGAACACTTTTATTGGCCGCATATGAGAAGGGATGTTCAGCATGTTTGCTCTAGATGCATTAATTGTTTGCAAGCTAAATCCACTTCTAAAACCCATGGGCTTTACACGCCTTTACCCATACCTTCTGTACCTTGGACTGACATTTCTATGGATTTCATTTTAGGTCTCCCGAGGACGCAGAAAGGTAATGACTCTTTATTTGTCGTTGTTGATTGTTTCTCTAAAATGGCGCATTTCATTCCTTGCAGGAAATCAGATGATGCCAAACATGTAGCTGAGTTATTCTTTCAAGGTATTGTTCGGCTACATGGAATTCCGAGAACAATTGTGTCAGATCGCGATGTCAAATTTCTGAGTTTCTTTTGGAAGACTTTGTGGTCCCGCCTCGGCACCAAACTGTTGTTTTCGACTACAAGTCATCCACAGACGGATGGTCAGACGGAAGTCACCAACCGAACCGTTGGCAACCTACTCAGGGCGTTGATTCAAAAGAACCTCAAGCGTTGGGAAGACTTCTTGTCGGTTGTAGAGTTTGCCTACAACCGAACCAAGCACTCCTCAACAGGGTTCTGTCCATTTGAAGTTGCCTACGGCTTTACTCCTTTGACGGTGATGGATCTCATTTCTTTGCCGCCCAAAGAACAGGTCAATCCAGATGGTGCGAAGTAAGCTGAAACAGTGCAACGCATACATGCTAAAGTTCAAGCTAATCTGGAGAAGACGTATGCCAAAGCCGCCGCCAATGCAAACCAACGGCGCAAGGCTGTGAACTTTGAACCAGGCGACTGGGTTTGGGTTCACATGAGGAAGGAACGATTCCCTGCAGCGAGAAGGACCAAACTCCATCCAAGGGGCGATGGACCTTTTCAGATCGTTTCCAAGATGGGGCCTAACGCCTACAAACTCGACTTACCAGGTGAGTATGGTGTTAGTTCTTCCTTTAATGTTGCTGACTTGTCTCCTTTTGTTGATGAACAGGTTGCTGATTTGAGGACAAATCCTTTTCAACCGGGAGGGGATGATGAGGGCATCCAAAGTCAACCAACAAGTCAAAGTCAAGATGCAAGTGATTCTGGAGAAGCTGAGGAGGATGTTCGAGTTCTACATAGAGGTCCTACAATGCTTCAGGATCCAAGTCCGTATCAGAGGGATCCACTTGTAGACATAACTGGGCCAATGACCAGAAGCAGAGCGAAGAAGGTCGAGATGCACTCAACAACCTTGTTCAAGCTTGCCATCAGGATGCTCAGTTAATTGTAGAAGCCCACGCCTTGGAGGAAAATGGAGGAAATGTGCAAATTGCGAATCTTCTACACATCTTTGAAGAAGAAGCGCAATTTATCAAGTCCAAATAAAGAAGAAGGTTGTTTCTTGAAGTATTGAAGATGCCGGAATGTTCTTGGGCTTTAAAAGAAACAAATCATGAAATTCCCTACACATTGGGCCAACCCAAACTCTTGGAACAAAAGTCCACAAGCTTCGGCCAGCCCAAGGAGCAAGGAAGCCACACAAGCAGCCCACAAAGGAAGCCCACACGGTTTCTTAGTTAATTAGGAATTTCTCCTTTTAATTAATTATGTTCTTTTTATTCTTTTAAGTTAGTTTCCAAAAAGGGTTACCTTATTCTTTTTGGGAGTAGGAGTTTTATTCTTTTCCTTATTCTTTTCTTTGTAATTTCGGCAATCACCCTAAGAAAAGAGGTGACCGAATTCCTTCTTTCTTTTCTTACCAAATTCTACTTCTTTCCGGATTTGGTAAAGGAAATTAACCTCTTGGTTAATTTCCAATTCTTTTCCTTATTTTCTTTCTTATTTTCGGCCACCCCTACATCTATAAATAGGGCAGCCATGCATAATAATATTCAGAGTATTTCAGATCAAAAACTTAGTGTTTGAGATACCTCCTTTTATTGCTTTATGTATTTGCATGTCGTAGTTTACATAATTGCATGAACTTAGCTAATTAGGTTATTTGCTCTACCTAATTATTCGCATGTTCAAAACTCTTTTCTTACACTTGGTTCGAATCTAAAAACAAAAACAACTAGATTAGGTCTTTTTGTTTATTCTGATTTCGAAGGTAAGATAGAGTCTTATACGAGCTCGCCGCTTAATCACAAGGTCCTTGGCAACTAAATCCGCATGTGTACAACCGTCCACATCAGGTAACAAGGGGGTAAGGTTACTACTCATTTTTCCTTGTTCTTAGCAGACAGGTTTTCGCTTCTTTTAACCGATGTCAGGTGGAGGTGCTCCTAACCCTTTGGGAAACGAGCAAATACTGGCTGCAATAGCGCAACTCTCTGCGCGATTTGCTACCCTCATGGAGGAAGTCGCCGAACTCAGGACTGAACGGGAACAACAGCGCACAGAGTCAGATGACGACATGGCCGCACTTGGCACCAACGCTGCTGACCAGCCCTTCACAGGTCTCAGTCAATGCAAAACGACTGTGCCACCCTTCGCAGGCGGCACAAATCCAGAGGATTACTTAGACTGGGAGATGAAGATGGAGCGCATCTTTGAACTTCATACGATCCCAGAGCACAAGAAGGTCCAGCTCGCAGTGGTACATTTCACAGACTATGCCCTAATCTGGTGGAATCAACAGCAGGACCAGCGTAGGAATACGCGTCTCATGCGGGCCCGTGCTCCACCTCTAACTTGGTTTGATTTAACTACATCTATGCGTAGAACTTTTGTGCCTGATTACTATTTTAGAGAATTGTATAGGAAATTACATACTCTTGTACAAGGTTCTATGTCTGTAGATGAATATTATAGAAAGTTAGAGATGGCAAAAATTAGGGCTAATGTACAGGAAGATGAAGCCGCATCAATGGCTTGTTTTCTTAATGGTTTGAACAGGGGTATAGCCTTAGCTGTTGAATTGCAGAATGCTACAACTCTGACGGACATGTTGCACAAAGCTCGGGTCATGGAGGAGTACCTGAAGACAGTCCCACCAATCCGGACGCCTACAAGCGCCCCACTAGCTTGGAGAAAGAATCCGGTATATTCTCCACCAGCAAAGATGCCGATCATGTCAGAGAGGACGGCCATAGTTCCTGTCACCACCCCTTCTTCATCGCAATCCAGGACACCATCAACACCTCGGTAATCCATCAGCAATGTTACCTGCCACAAATGCTCAGGCCGTGGCCACTACATGCGTGATTGTCCTAATATCCGGAAGGTCTTATTGGGGCAAGATGGTGAGTATATTTCAGAAGAAGATGAAGAAGAACCAACTGTTGACCCTTCACAGGAGTTAACTGACAACACTCCGTCTGCACCAGTGGAGCAATTCGAGTTCATAGAGGAAGATCCCAATCAGAACTTGGTTACTCGCACTCTAACTGCAGCTGCTGTCCAAGACACATCTCAACGGACAAACATCTTCCACGCCAGGACTAAGGTAAATGGAAAGTTGTGTGTTCTGATAATTGATGGAGGAAGTTGCCCCAACGTTGCTAGTGAGTATATGGTTGACAAGTTGAAGCTTCCTGTTATAAATCATCCACGTCCTTATCGGCTACAATGGCTCGACAGCTCAGACGGCTACAGAGTCACCAAGCAGGTAAGCGTACCATACGCTATCGGTAAGTTCGAATCCACTGTTTTATGTGATGTTCTGCCAATGGAGGCTTGTAACATTCTACTCGGACGACCATGGCTCTTTGACCTGAAGGCAACACATGATGGAGTCGCCAACACTTACTCGGTCTGCCAGGCGGGCAAGATCCACACGTTCCTCCCAAAGCCGCCCAATGAAGTGCGATCCGAAGCCATGCGTATGAAGGAAGCAATCGCCAACTGGGAAGCTGAAAGGCGCCAAGAGAAGGGTAAGGGGAAAGAACTTGTAAAGGGTAGTAAGGCGAACTCTGATAAGCCTAAGCAGGAAGAAGTTAAGGGTAGTTGTTTTACAACAAAAGGAGAGATAGGTCAAGTGTTAGATAGCAATGCTGATGTACTAGTTTTAGTATGTAAAGATAATTGTGCTAACCCTGACGATATCCCTCGGGATATCCCTATAGAGGTCGAATCTTTGTTGCAGGAATTCACCGATGTTTTTCCAGAAGAGCTGCCGCAGGGTCTGCCGCCTCTACGGGGAATTGAACATCAGATTGACTTCATACCTGGCGCACCTATTCCAAATTGACCTGCCTACAAAGCAAATCCTGAGGAAACGAAGGAGTTGCAAAGACAGATCGACAAGCTGCTTGCGCATGGTCAAGTAAGGGAATCTCTAAGTCCTTGTGTTGTACCTGTAATTCTAGTCCCTAAGAAAGATGGTACATGGAGAATGTGTGTTGATTGTAGAGCTGTAAATAAGATAACAATCAAGTATAGGCAGGCTTGATGACATGTTAGAAGATTTGCATGGTTCAACAATTTACACTAAAATAGATCTTACACAGGGCTACCATCAAATTCGCATGAGGGAGGGGGATGAATGAAAAACTGCTTTTAAAACTAAATTTGGTTTGTATGAGTGGTTAGTCATGCCCTTCGGCCTAACAAATGCACCTAGTACTTTCATGAGATTAATGAATCATGTGCTTAGAAAGTTCATAGGTAATTTGTTGTGATGTATTTTGATGATATTCTAATCTATTCTAAGGACTTCAACTCGCAGGTTGAACATCTTCGTTTGGTTTTGATTGAATTACGTGCTAATCAATTGTATGCCAAGATGCAAAAATGTACTTTTTGTGTTTCGGAGGTTGTTTTTCTCGGTTTTGTAGTCTCTACAGAAGTTGTCAAGGTTGATGATGCCAAGGTGAAAGCCATTAGGGAGTGGCCGCAACCAACTTCGGCCGCACAGGTCCGGTCCTTCCACGGATTGGCTGGATTCTACAGACGGTTTGTGAAGGATTTTTCCACTAAAGCCGTGCCTCTCAATGATTTGTACAAGAAGAATGTTCCATTTGTGTGGGGGCAGGCGCAGGAAAACGCCTTTACTGTTCTTAAGCATGATCCCACTCATGCACCTGTTTGAGCATTACCTGATTTTTATAAAGTGTTTGAACTAATGTGTGATGCATCAGGTGTTGGAATTGGCGCAGTCTTAATGCAGGAAAGAAAGCCAATCTCCTTTTTCAGTGAGAAGCTTAAAGGGGCTGCCTTGAATTATATAACTTATGATAAGGAGCTCTATGCAGTGGTCCGTGCATTTGAGACTTCCTTAGCTGTTGAACTGCAGAATGCTACAACTCTGACGGACATGTTGCACAAAGCTCAGGTCATGGAGGAATACCTGAAGACAGTTCCACCCGTCCGGACGCCTACCAGCGCCCCACAGGCTTGGAGAAAGAATCTGGTTTACTCTCCACCAGCAAAGAAGCCGTTCACGTCAGAAAGGAAGGCTATAGTCCCCGCAACCACCTCAAATTCATCCCAATCCTGAACGCCATCAATACCTCGGCAATCCATCAGCAATGTCACTTGCCACAATTGCTCAGGCTGTGGCCACTACATGCGTGATTGCCCTTACATCCGGAAGGTCTTATTGGGGCAAGATGGTGAGTACATTTCCGAAGAGGAGGAAGAAGATGATCAAACTGTTGACCCCTTACAGGAGTTAACTGGCAGCACTCCGTCTACACCAGTGGAGCAATTCGAGTTCATAGAGGAAGATCCCAATCAGAACTTGGTTACTCGCACTTTGACTACAGCTGCTGATGAGGATATCCAGAGCTAAAACAGAACACATTATGAGTCAGAAAGATGGACGCCAAATGGAAGCTCACGCCTTGGAGCAAAATGGAGGAAATGTGCGATTTGCAACTCTTCTAAATATCTTTGAAGAAGAGGCGCAAATTATCAAGTACTCATGAAGAAGAAGGCTGTTTCTTGAAGTCTTGAAGATGCCGGAAGGTTCTTGGGCTTTAAAGAAAAAATTAATAAAGTTCCCTACAATTTGGGCCAACCCAAAACTCATGGACCAGCCCACAAGTTTTCGGCCAGCCCAAAGAAGCAAGGAAGCCGCATGGACAACCCACAAAGGAAGCCCACACGGCTTTAATTAGTTAGGGACTTTTAAGTCACTTAAGTGTTCTTTTTACTCTTTTAGTTAGTTTCCAAAAAGGGTTCCTTCTTGATCTCTTTTTGGGAGTAGGAATTTTATTCTTTCCTTATTGTTTTTAAGTGTAATTTCGGTTGCCTCTTAACAAAAAGGGGGTGAACGAAATTTACTTACCTTTTCTACCATTACCCACTTCTTTCCGGGTTTGGTATTGTAAAGGAAATTAACCTCTTGGTTAATTTCCAATTCTAATTCTTTTCCTTATTATTTTCTTTCTTATTTTAGGCCATCCCTACATCTATAAATAGGGCAGCCATGCATAATAATATTCAGAGTATTCATATCATAAAACTTAGTGTTTGAGTACCCTCCTTTTATTGCTTTATGTATTTGCATGTCGTAATTTACATAATTGCATGAACTTAGCTAATTAGGTTATTTGCTCTACCTAATTATTCGCATGTTCAAAACTCTTTTCTTACACTTGGTTCGAATCTAAAACAAAAACAACTAGATTAGGTCTTTTTGTTTATTCTGATTTCGAAGGTAAGATAGAGTCTTATACGAGCTCGCCGCTTAATCACAAGGTCCTTGGCAACATTATCCGCATGTGTACAACCGTCCACATCAGCTGCTGTCCAGGACACATCTCAACGGACAAACATCTTCCACGCCAGAACTAAGGTAAATGGGAAGTTGTGTGTTCTGATTATTGATGGAGGGAGCTGCACGAACGTGGCCAGCGAACATATGGTCGACAAACTAAAGCTCCCCATACTCAATCATCCACGTCCTTATCGGCTACAATGACTCGACAGCTCAGACGGCTACAGAGTCACCAAGCAGGTAAGCGTACCATACGCTATCGGTAAGTTCGAATCCACTGTTTTATGTGATGTTCTGCCAATGGAGGCTTGTCACATTCTACTCAGACGACCATGGCTCTTTGACCTGAAGGTAACGCATGATGGAGTCGCCAACACTTACTCGATCTGCCAGGCGGGCAAGATCCACACGTTCCTCCCTATACCGCCTAACGAAGTGCGATCCGAAGCCATTTGCATGAAGGACGCCATCGCAAAGTGGGAAGCTGAAAAGCGCCAAGAAAAAGGGAAGGGGAAAGAACTTGTAAAGGGTAATAAGGCAAACTCTGATAAGCCTAAACAGGAAGAAGTAAAAGGTAGCTGTTTCGCTACAGTAGGGGAAATAGGTCAAGTGTTAGATAACAAAGATTCTGTACTAGTTTTAGTATGTAAGGATAATTGTGCTAACCCTGACGATATCCCTCGGGATATCCCTATAGAAGTCGATTCTTTGTTGCAGGAATTCAACGATGTCTTTGTAGAAAAGCTGCCACAGGGATTGCCGCCTCTGCGTGGAATTGAACATTAAATCGACTTCATACCTGGCGCACCTATTCCAAATCGACCTGCCTACAAAGCCAATCCAGAGGAAACAAAGGAGTTGCAAAGGCAGATCGACAAGCTTTTAGCTAACGGTCAGGTAAGGGAATCTCTTAGTCCTTGTGCTGTACCTGTAATTCTAGTCCCTAAGAAAGATGGTACATGGAGAATGTGTGTTGATTGTAGAGCTGTAAATAAGATAACAATCAAGTATAGGCATCCTATCCCTAGGCTTGATGACATGTTAGAAGATTTGCATGGTTCAACAATTTACACTAAAATAGATCTTACACAGGGCTACCATCAAATTCGCATGAGGGAGGGGGATGAATGAAAAACTGCTTTTAAAACTAAATTTGGTTTGTATGAGTGGTTAGTCATGCCCTTCGGCCTAACAAATGCACCTAGTACTTTCATGAGATTAATGAATCATGTGCTTAGAAAGTTCATAGGTAATTTGTTGTGATGTATTTGATGATATTCTAATCTATTCTAAGGACTTCAACTCGCAGGTTGAACATCTTCGTTTGGTTTTGATTGAATTACGTGCTAATCAATTGTATGCCAAGATGCAAAAATGTACTTTTTGTGTTTCAGAGGTTGTTTTTCTCGGTTTTGTAGTCTCTACAGAAGGTGTCAAGGTTGATGATGCCAAGGTGAAAGCCATTAGGGAGTGGCCGCAACCAACTTCGGCCGCACAGGTCCGGTCCTTCCACGGATTGGCTGGATTCTACAGACGGTTTGTGAAGGATTTTTCCACTAAAGCCGTGCCTCTCAATGATTTGTGCAAAAAGAATGTTCCATTCGTGTGGGGGCAAGCTCAGGAAAACGCCTTTACGGTTCTTAAGCATGATCTCACTCATGCACCTGTTTTAGCATTACCTGATTTTGATAAAGTGTTTGAACTAATGTGTGATGCATCAGGTATTGGAATTGGCGCAGTCTTAATGCAGGAACGCAAGCCAATCGCCTTTTTCAGTGAGAAATTAAAAGGGGCTACCTTGAATTATCCAACTTACGACAAGGAGCTCTATGCAGTGGTCCGTGCGTTCGATACTTGGTCACATTATTTGATTGCCAAAGAATTTGTTGTACACATTGATCACGAGTCCCTAAAACACTTAAAGGGACAGAATAAATTAAATAGACGTCATGCTAAATGGGTTAATTTTATTGAAACTTTTCCTTACATTATTAAGTATAAGAAAGGTAAAGATAATTTAGTTGCTGACGCTCTATCTCGCAGGTATGAAATTCTGGCTGTTTTAGATCATTCTTTGCTGGGATTTGCATATCTAAAAGATTTATATGCTTCTGATAGTGATTTTTCGGATTTGTATAAAGCATGTGAATCTGGTGCATTCCATAAGTACTATAGACAGGATGGTTTCTTGTTTAGGGAACATAGGTTATGCATCCCTCGTAGTTCCACTAGAGAATTACTGGTTCGTGAAGCTCACAATGGGGGTCTTATGGGTCATTTTGGTGTGCATAAAACACTTGAAGTGTTACAGGAACATTTTTATTGGCCTCATATGCGAAAAGATGTACAGCATGTTTGCACTAGTTGTATCAATTGTTTAAAGGCTAAATCTACATCTAAACCCCATGGACTTCACACGCCTTTACCTATTCCTTCTTTTCCTTGGACTGACATTTCAATGGATTTTATTCTAGGTCTTCCGAGGACGCAAAGAGGTAATGACTCTTTATTTGTCGTAGTTGATCGATTTTCTAAAATGGCACACTTTATTCCTTGCAGGAAATCAGATGATGCCAGACATGTTGCGGATTTGTTCTTTCACGGAATCGTTCGGCTTCATGGAATTCCGCGCACCATTGTCTCTGATCGCGACGTCAAATTTCTGAGTTACTTTTGGAAGACTTTGTGGTCACGCCTCGGCACAAAACTGCTGTTTTCGACTACAAGTCATCTTCAGACGGATGGTCAGACGGAAGTCACCAATCGCAGCGTTGGCAACCTACTTAGGGCGTTTATTCAGAAGAATCTACAGCGTTGGGAAGAAATCTTGCTAGTTGCAGAGTTTGCCTACAACCGCACAAAGCACTCATGATGAGGATATCCAGGGCTCAAACAACACACATTTTGAGTTAAGAATCCACAAAACAAATAGGACGCCAAATGGAAGCTCACGCCTTGGAGCAAAATGGAGGAAAGGTGCGATTTGCAACTCTTCTAAATATCTTTAAAGAAGAAGCGCAAATCATCAAGTACTCATGAAGAAGAAGGCTGTTTCTTGAAGTCTTGAAGATGCCGGGAGGTTCTTGGACTTAAAAGAAACAAATTAATAAAGTTCCCTACAATTTGGGCCGACCCAAAACTCATGGACCAGCCCACAAGTTTTCGGCCAGCCCAAGGACTCCACAAAGGAAGCCGCACGGCCCATCCAAGGAGAAAGCCCACACGGCCAGCCCAAGGAAAAGCCACACGGTTTTAGGGATTTTTTCGGATTCTTAATTAAGTTATTTTATTTTTTAAGTTAGTTTCCAAAATGGGTTTCCTTATTCTTTTTGGGAGTAGGATTTTTATTCTTTTCCTACTTGTTTTCCAATTAGCTTTCCTTCTTGTTTTAGGTAGTGTAAAATCGGCAACCACTAAGAATAAGGTTGACTGAATTTTTGTTGCCTTTTCTTACCATTCCTACTTCTTCCCGGGTTTGGTAATTGTACAAGAAATTAACCTCTTGGTTATTTCCAATTCTAAGTCTTTTCCTTTTCTAATTCTTGTATTTTTCGGCCATCCCTTCTCCTATATAAAGGGACTGAAACTTCAATAATAATTAGAGTATTTCAGATCAAAAACTTAGTGTTTGAAGTACCTCCTTTTATTGCTTTATGTATTTGCATGTCGTAGTTTACATAATTGCATGAAACTTAGCTAATTAGGTTCTTGCTCTGCCTAGTTATTCGCATGTTTCACACCTCTTTCTTGCACTTGGTTCGAATTTATAAACAAGTTGGTCAGGATAGTTTTTCCTTTGTTTTATCAAATCCGAACGTGAGTTAAAGGTTTTGTAAGAGCTTGTCACTTAATCACAAGGTCCTTGGCAACATTATCCGCATGTGTACAACCGTCCACATCAACTCCTCAACAGGGTTCTGTCCGTTCGAAGTTGCCTACGGCTTCACTCCTTTGACGGTTATGGATCTTATCCCTTTGCCGCTAAAGGAACAGGTTAATCTCGACGGCGGCAAGAAAGCTGACACTGTCAAGCGCCTACATGCCAAGGTTAGGGCAAACCTGGAGAAAACCTACGCCAAAGCCGCCATCCATGCAAACCAACGGCGCAAGGCTGTGAACTTTGAACTCGGCGACTGGGTTTGGGTTCACATGAGGAAGGAACGATTCCCTGCTGCAAGAAGGACAAAACTCCATCCCCGGGGCGATGGACCTTTTCAAATCGTGTCCAAGATGGGGCCTAATGCTTACAAGCTTGATTTACCAGGTGAGTATAGTGTTAGTACTTCATTTAATGTTGCTGACTTGTCTCCTTTTACTTATGAACAGGGTGCTGATTTGAGGTGAAATCCTTTTCAACCGGGAGGGGATGATGAGGGCATCCAAAGTCCAGCAACAACTCCACAAGCAAGTGAGTCCAGAGAAGCTGAGGAGGTTCGGGTTCTACACCGAGGTCCAATAATGCTTCAGGATCCAAGTCCATATCAAAGGGATCCACTTGTAGACATCATTGGGCCGATGACCAGAAGCAGAGCAAAGAAGGTTCCAGAGACAATCAACAACCTTGTACAAGCCTGCCATCAGGACGCTCAATTGATAGTAGAAGCAAACGCCTTGGAAAACAAATACGGAAAGGTTCAAATTGCGACTCTCCTAATCATTCTTGAAGAAGAGGTGCAATTCCCCAATCCACAATGAAGAAGAAGGCTGTCTCTTGAAGTTCTTGAAGACGCCGGAAGGTTCTTGGACTTTAAAGAAACAATTCTTGAAGTTCTTGATTTTACTTAAATTCTTGAATTTCATATTTTGCAGAATCTTGAAATCTTGAAAATCTTGATTCCGAAATGATTCTGGGAGGTTCCAGAAGATTCCAGAAGCTCCCTTCATCATTCCATAAATGCGACATCAACATTGGGCCGACCCAAACTCATGGAGTCCATTCCACAACAATTCGGATTGGCCAAGCCCAAGGAAGCCCACACGGCCAAGCTTAATTAGTTAGGGTTGCAAGTTAAGGGTTAGGGTTTTGGGGAAAATAAGGATTTGTGCATGTTTCCTATTTTGCCCTTAGTTTATTAGTTTCCTTCTTGTTTCCAAATTATTTTTCCTTCTTGTTTTGGGTTGTAATTTCGGCTACCATTAAACTTAAGGGTTGACCGAAAATTTCCTTTTCTTTTTACCATTCCCCACTTCTTTCAGGGTTTGGTATTGTAAAGGAAATCAATCTCTTGATTGATTTCCAATTCTAAGTCTTTACTACTTCTTTTTTGGTACAATTTTCGGCTGCCTCTTACCTATTTATAGCTAGCCGAAAACACATTAATACACAGAGTATTCAGATCATAAAACTATTAGTTTTGAGTACCATCCCTTTATTGCTTTATGTATTTGCATGCTGTAGTTTACATATTGCATGAAACTTAGCTAATTAGGTTAATTGCTCTACCTAATTAATTCACATGTTTCAAACTCTTTTCTTACACTTGGTTCGAAGATATAAAACAAATTAGCTTAGGTTAGCTTCTTTTTGTTTCTCTTATTTTTCGGGTAAGCTAAGAGGTTATACGAGCTCGCTACTTAATCACACATCCTTGGCAACTTTCATCCGCATGTGTACAACTGTCCACATCACGGAGAGTAGACCGGATTCTTTCTCCAAGCCGATGGGGCGCTGGTAGGCATCCGGACGGGTGGAACTGTCTTCAGGTACTCCTCCATGACCCGAGCTTTGTGCAACATGTCCGTCAGAGTTGTCGCATTCTGAAGTTCAAAAGCTAAAGCTATACCCCTGTTTAGACCATTAAGAAAACGAGCCATTGATGCAGCTTCATCTTCCTGTACATTTGCCCTAATTTTGGCCATCTCTAACTTTCTATAATATGCGTCTACAGATAAAGAGCCTTGTACAAGAGTATGTAATTTCCTATACAATTCTCTAAAATAATAATCAGGAACAAAAGTTCTACGCATAACAGGAGTCAAATCAAACCAAGTTAGAGGCGGAGCATGGGCCCGCATTGGATGCGTATTCCTGCGATTGTCCATCTCTTGATTACACCAGACCAGGGCATAGTCCGTGAAATGTACCACTGGGATCGCATGAAGCTCAAAGATGCGCTCCATTTTCATCTCCCAGTCTAAGTAATCCTCCGGATTCGTACTGCCGGCAAAGGGTGGAACAGTCGTTTTGGATTGACTGAGACCCTCGAAGGGCTTGGCAGCATTGTTGTCAGGTGCGGCCATATCATCCTCTGACTCTGTAAGTCGTTGTTCCCTTTCAGTGCGTAGTTCAGCGACCTCCTCCGTGAGGGTAGCAAATCGTGCAGAGAGTTGCGCTATTGCAGCCAGTATTTGCTCACTCCCCAAAGGGGCAGAAGCACCTCCTCCTAACATCGGTTAGAAGCGAAAACCTGTCTGCTAAGAACAAGAAAAAATGAGTAGTAACCTTACCCCCTTGTCCCCCAAGTGTATCCCACCTAACAGCTACACACAAACCAGTGTTTCACTCTAGGGTGGCACCCTTATAGTATGTCCACTCAAGCCTTTTTCCACTCTACCTCCCGGTATTGACAAATGTATAAGGCAAACAGTAATTCGCACAAAGCAATGACACTTAAGAAAAAGCACAAATTTTCAAAAATAGACACTTGGTTCTATTTTGAGTTGAAAAATCTTTTCGCAAACGATAGTTGTAATATAGTTCAGATAAGAAGTACACAACAAGGAAATTTCGGGGTTAAGCCCTCAAATTTCAGAAAAAATGGGTGTGCACGATGACAAAATCCAAACTATAATGTAAGAGTAAATGTTCAGGTTGCTTAAAAAGATATAACCAGCAGTTGAAAGCAGGGCAATTCAAGAATTGAATAGAATCAAAGAAAAATAAGCAGAGTTGAAACAACTTTAGGAAAGTCCTAAAACTACCCAAAGAAGAGATCACCCACCCAATAGGTAATCAAGAAACCAATCCCAGCAAATTATTAATTCTTTCAATATGCAAACAGTCCAATTACGAATTTCTAAACCCCTAAGTGGCGAAAAAAAAATTAAGCAATATGCGAATTTAAGAAACGAAAACCCTAGGGCTAGCAAAGTTCAATTTTTGACTCACTAACCAATTCCCAGGGATAATCTCAGCAGCACAAGGACACAAAATCAAGAATTCACTATATTTTCAAGAATTCAAAATAAGGTATCCCAAACTAGTGCATGCAATTCACAAAGTGCAGATAAGGTGAGCTGCTTAACATCAACCGCAAAAACTCACCAATTTTCACAAGATTAGCACAAGAGGGGTAGAAAATAGTCGCAAAACCCAGCAATTTAGACGCAAAAACAGCAACACTAAAGCGTCTCTCCAAACCCTAGTGTCGCAAGCAAGGCGACTAAAAAAATACAACCGAAAACCGAAACCCTAGTTTTAGCCAAAAACCCGAACCCTAGTTTGATTTCTAAAGCCCGAATTTAATTTTGAAATTACAGCAAGGGTATGCGATTTTAATAATAGAAAAACAGCCCCAAACAGTAAAAGCTTTTCGCAAAAAGAAGGTGAATTTAAAACCCTAAGTTGCGTTTTTCAGTACTTTAAAATTTGGTTCAATTTTTCTAGAAAATTTCGATTTTAAAGATAGGGAAACAGTACCAAAAATCAAAATTTAGATCTTCAAAGAAAAAAAATTTCCCCAAGAAGATGCGTTCTAAATCCAAGAATTTCAAGATGAACAAGACTAACAAGGAAAAGAAAACACCAGATAAAGATTCGGTCGGGTTACTTCGACCTTCTCCAGCCACGAAACCACTCCTAAGCTCTGATACCAATTGATGTGGACGGTTGTACACATGCGGATGAAAGTTGCCCGGAAAGTGTGATTAAGTAGCGTAGCTCGTATAATCTCTAACTTACTCGAAAATAAGAGAACCAAAAGAAGCTAACCTAAGCTAATTTAATTTATATTTTCGAACCAAGTGTAAGAAAGAGTTGAAACATGCGAATTAATTAGGTAGAGCAATTAACCTAATTAGCTAAGTTTCATGCAATATATAAACTACAAGCATGCAAATACATAAAGCAATAATGGGAGAGTCCTCAAAATTAATAGTTTTTATGATCTGAATACTTGTGTATTAATGTGTTTTCGGTTGGCTATAAATAGGTAAGAGGCAGCCGAAAATTGTACCAAAAAAAGAAGTAGTAAAGACTTAGAATTGGAAATCAATCAAGAGATTGATTTCCTTTACAATGCCAAACCCTGAAAGAAGTGGGGAATGGTAAAAAGAAAAGGAAATTTTTGGTCAACCCTTAAGTTTAATGGTAGCCGAAATTACAACCCAAAACAAGAAGGAAAACTAATTTGGAAAAAAGAAGGAAAACTAATAAACTAAGGGCAAAATAGGGAACATGCACAAACCCTTATTTTCCCCCAAACCCTAACCCTTAACTTCCAACCCTAATGACTTAAGCTTGGCCGTGTGGGCTTTTCTTGTTGGGTTGGCTGATCCAATTGTTGATGTCGCACTATGGAATGATGTAGGGAGCTTCTGGAATCTTCTGGAACCTCCCGGAATCATTTTGGAATCAAGATTTTCAAGATTTCAAGATTCTTCAAGATTCTGTAAAATATGAAATTCAAGAATTTAAGTAAAATTAAGAACTTCAAGAATTGTTTCTTTAAAGTCCAAGAACCTTCCGGCATCTTCAAGAACTTCAAGAAACAGCCTTCTTCTTCATTGTGGATTGGGGAATTGCGCCTCTTCTTCAAGAATGGTTAGAAGAGTCGCAATTTGAACCTTTCCCTCTTTGTTCTCCAAGGCGTTTGCTTCTACTATCACTTGGGCGTCTTGATGGCAAGCTTGTACATGGTTGTTGAGTGCCTCTTGAACCTTCTTTGCTCTGCTTCTGGTCATTGGCCCAATGATGTCTACAAGTGGATCCCTTTGATATGGACTTGGATCCTGAAACATTGTTGGACCTCGGTGTAGAACCCGAACCTCCTCAGCATCTCTGGACTCACTTGCTTGTGGAGTTGTTACTGACTTTGGATGCCCTCATCACCATGGCTCTTTGACCTGAAGGCAACGCATGATGGGGTCGCCAACACTTACTTGGTCTGCTAGGCGGGCAAGATCCACACATTCCTCCCTATGCCACCTAATGAAGTGCGTTCAGAAGCAATCCGCATGAAGGACGCCATCGCCAAATGGGAAGCTGAAAAGTGCCAGGATAAGGGGAAGGGGAAAGAACTTGTAATGGGTAGTAAGGCGAACTCTGATAAGCCTAATCAGGAAGAAGTTAAGAATAGTTGTTTCGCTACAATAGGGGAAATAGGACAAGTGTTAGGAAACAAAGGTTCTGTACTACTAGTTTTAGTATGTAAAGATACTTGTGCTAACCCTGAAGATATCCCTCGGGATATCCCTTTAGAAGTTGATTGTTTGTTGCAGGAATTCAACGATGTCTTTCCAGACGAGCTGCCGCAGGGATTGCCGCCTCTCCGTGGGATTGAACATCAAATCGACTTCATACCTGACGCATCTATTCCAAATCGACCTGCCTACAAAGAAAATCCGGAGGAAACAAAGGAGTTGCAAAACCAGATCGACAAGCTTTTGGCTAACGGTCAGGTAAGGGAATCTCTTAGTCCTTGTGCTGTACCTGTAATTCTTGTCCCTAAGAAGATGGTACATGGAGAATGTGTGTTGATTGTAGAGCTGTTAATAAGATAACAATCAAGTATAAGCATCCTATCCCTAGGTTTGATGACATGTTAGAGGATTTGTATGGCTCCACGATTTACACTAAAATAGATCTTACACAGGGATATCATCAAATTCGCATGAGGGAGGGGGATGAATGGAAAACTGCTTTTAAAACTAAATTTGGTTTGTATGAGTGGTTAGTCATGCCCTTCGGCCTAACAAATGCACCTAGTACTTTTATGAGATTAATGAATCATGTGCTTAGAAAGTTCATAGGGAAATTTGTTGTGGTTTATTTTAATGATATCTTGATCTATTCCAGAGACATGAAATCGCATGTAAAATATATTCGCTTGGTATTAATTGAATTACGTGCTAATAAATTGTATGCCAATGTGAAGAAATGTACTTTCTGTGTTTCGGAAGTTGTGTTTCTCGGTTTTGTAGTCTCTGAAGCTGGTGTCAAAGTTGACGACGCCAAGGTGAAAGCCATTAGGGAGTGGCCCACGCAAACCTCAGCCGCACAGGTAAGGTCTTTCCACGGTTTGGCTGGATTTTACCGACTGTTTGTGAAGGACTTTTCCACCAAAGCAGCACCTCTGAACGACTTGTGCAAAAAGAATGTTCCATTCGTGTGGGGGCAAGCTCAGGAAAATGCCTTTACGATTCTTAAGCATGATCTCACTCATGCACCTGTTTTAGCATTACCTAATTTTGATAAAGTCCTTAAAATAATGTGTGATGCATCAGGTATAGGAATTGGCGCAGTTTTAATGCAGGAACGCAAGCCAATCACCTATTTCAGTGAGAAGTTAAAAGGGGCTGCCTTAAATTATCCAACTTATGATAAGGAGCTCTACGCAGTGGTCCGTGCTTTCGAGACTTGGTCACATTATTTAATGGCCAAGGAATTTGTTGTTCATAGTGATCACGAGTCCCTTAAACACTTAAAGGGACAGAATAAATTAAATAGACGTCATGCTAAATGGGTTAATTTTATTGAAACTTTTCCTTACATTATTAAATATAAGAAAGGTAAAGATAATTTGGTTGCTGACGCTCTATCTCGCAGGTATGAAATTCTGGCTGTTCTAGATCATTCTTTGCTAGGATTCGCATATCTAAAAGATTTGTATGCTTCTGATAGTGATTTTTTGACTTTATATAAAGCATGTGAATCTGGTGCATTCCATAAGTACTATAGACAGGATGGTTTCTTGTTTAGGGAACATAGGCTATGCATCCCTCGTAGTTCTACTAGAGAATTTGATGTGGACGGTTGTACACATGCGGATAATGTTGCCAAGGACCTTGTGATTAAGTGACAAGCTCTTACAAAACCTTTAACTCACGTTCGGATTTGATAAAACAAAGGAAAAACTATCCTGACCAACTTGTTTATAAATTCGAACCAAGTGCAAGAAAGAGGTGTGAAACATGCGAATAATTAGGCAGAGCAAGAACCTAATTAGCTAAGTTTCATGCAAGTATGTAAATTACGACATGCATATACATAAAGCAATAAAAGGAGGTACTTCAAACACTAAGTTTATGATCTGAAATACTCTGAATATTATTGATGTTTCGGTCACCTATTTATAGGTGAGGGTGGCCAAATATTAGTACAAGAATTAGAAAAAGAAAAGAACTAGAATTGGAAATTAACCAAGAGGTTAATTTCTTGTACAATTACAAAACCGGAAAGAAGTAGGAATGGTAAGAAAAGGTAAGTAGAATTCGGTTTTACCTTAAACATGAGGTAGCCAAATTTTGTAAACTAAAAATCAAGAAAAGAATAAAATTCCTACTTCCAAAAAGAATAAGGAAACCCTTTTTGGAAATTAAATTAAAAGAATAAAACAACTTAATTAAGTAAAAAGAAAAGATCCCTAATTTTGGCAACTAGCCGTTTGGACTAGCCGTTGGACTTGCTTGTGCAGCTTCTCCTTGCTTCCTTTTGGGCTGGCCGAAACTTGTGGGCTTTGTCTCCATGAGTTTGGGTCGGCCCAAATTGTAGGGAACTTTATTAATTGTTTCTTTAATGCCCAAGAACCTTCCGGCATCTTCAAGACTTCGAGAAACAGCCTTCTTCTTCATTATGAAGTGCTGAATTGCACCTCTTCTTCAAGGATTGTTAGAAGAGTTGCAATTTGAACATTTCCTCCATTTTGCTCCAAGGCGTGTGCTTCTTTTGGCAGTCCATCTTTCTGACTCATAATGCGTGTTGTTTTAGCCCTGGATGTCCGCATCAGAATTACTGGTTCGTGAAGCTCACAATGGGGGTCTTATGGGTCATTTTGGTGTGCATAAAACACTTGAAGTGTTACAGGACATTTTTATTGGCCTCATATGCGAAAAGATGTACAGCATGTGTGCACTCGTTGTATTAATTGCTTAAAAGCTAAATCTACATCTAAACCTCATGGACTTTACACGCCTTTACCTATTCCTTCTTTACCTTGGACTGACATTTCAATGGATTTTATTCTAGGTCTTCCGAGGACGCAAAGAGGTAATGACTCCTTATTTGTCGTAGTCGATCGTTTTTCTAAAATGGCTCACTTTATTCCTCGCAGGAAATCAGATGATGCCAAACATGTTGCAAACTTGTTCTTTCAGGGAATAGTTCGACTGCATGGTATTCCACGCACCATTATTTCTGATCGCGACGTCAAATTTCTGAGTTACTTTTGGAAGACTTTGTGGTCACGCCTCGCACAAAACTACTGTTTTCAACTACAAGTCATCCCCAGACGGATGGTCAGACGGAAGTCACCAACCGCACCGTTGGCAATCTTCTTCGGGCCTTAATACAGAAGAATCTCAAACGTTGGGAAGAAATCTTACCGGTTGCAGAGTTTGCCTATAACAGCACCAAGCACTCCTCAACAGGGTTCTGTCCATTTGAAGTTGCCTACGGCTTCACTCCTTTGACGGTTATAGATCTCATCCCTTTGCCGCTAAAGGAACAGGTTAATCTCGACGGCGCCAAGAAGGCTGAAACCGTCAAACGCCTACATGCCAAGGTTCGGGCCAATCTTGAAAAGAATTACGCCAGAGCCGCCGCCCATGCAAACCAACGGCACAAGGCTGTGAACTTTGAACCAGGCGACTGGATTTGGGTTCACATGAGGAAGGAACGATTCCCTGCTGCGAGGAGGACGAAACTCCATCCCCGGGGCGATGGGCCTTTTCAAATCGTGTCCAAGATGGGGCCTAATGCTTACAAGCTTGATTTACCAGGTGAGTATGGTGTTAGTACTTCATTTAATGTTGCTGACTTGTCTCCATTTACTTATGAACAGTGATGTGAACGGTTGTACACATGCGGATAATGTTGTCAAGGACCTTGTGATTAAGCGGAGAGCTCTTAGAAGTCTCTAACTTACGTTCGAACTAAGAGAACAAAAAGAAGCTAACCTAAGCTAAGTTTGTTATAGCTGAACCAAGTGCAAGAAAGAGATTTGAAACATGCGAATAATTAGGTAGAGCAAGAACCTAATTAGCTAAGTTTCATGCAATTATGTAAACTACAACATGCAAATACATAAAGCAATAAAAGGAGGGTACTCAAACACTAAGTTTTTGATCTGAATACTCTGAATATTATTATGCACGGCTGCCCTATTTATAGGAAGGAACAGCCGAAAAAAAAGAAAGAAAATAATAAGGAAAAGAATTAGAATTGGAAATTCTTGGTTAATTTCCTTTACCAAACCCGGAAAGAAGTAGGAATGGTAAGAAAAGGAAGAAAAGAATTCGGTCACCCTTATTTCTTTAGGCACGAAAATACACTTAAAAGAATAAGGAAAAGAATAAAACTCCTACTCCCAAAAAGAGATCAAGAAGAACCCTTTTGAAAACTAACTAAAAGAGTAAAAGAACATAATTAATAAAAGAAGAAATCCTTAATTTAACTAAGGAGCCGTGTGGGCTTTCTCTTTGGGCTGTCCGTGCGGCTTCCTTGCTTCTTTGGGCTGGCCGAAAACTTGTAGGCTGGTCCATGAGTTTTGGGTTGGGCCAAATTGTAGTGAATTTCATGAATTGTTTCTTTAAAGCCCAAGAACCTTCCGGCATCTTCAAGACTTCAAGAAACAGCCTTCTTCTTTAATGGGAAGTGGTGAATTGCGCCTCTTCTTCAAGAATTGTTAGAAGAGTTGCAATTTGAACATTTCCTTCTTTTTGCTTCAAGGCGTTGGCTTCTACAATCACTTGGGCGTCTTGATGGCAAGCTTGGACAAGGTTGTTGAGTGCTTCTCTAACCTTCTTCGCTCGGCTTCTAGTCATTGGCCCAGTGATGTCTACAAGTGGATCCCTCTGATATGGACTTGGATCCTGAAGCATTGTCGGGCCTCGATGTAGAACTCGAACCTCCTCCTCAGCTTCTCCGGAACCACTTGCATCTATACTTGCTTGACTTGTTGCTTGACTTTGGATGCCCTCATCATCCCCTCCCGGTTGAAAAGGATTTGTCCTCAAATTTCATGAACAAAAGGAGACAAGTCAGCAACATTAAAAGAAGAACTAACACCATACTCACCTGGTAAATCGAGCTTGTAGGCGTTAGGCCCAATCTTGGAAACGATCTAAAAAGGTCCATCTCCCCTTGGATGGAGTTTGGTCCTTCTTGCAGCAGGGAATCGTTCCTTCCTCATGTGAACCCAAACCCAGTCGCCTGGTTCGAAGTCCACAGCCTTGCGCCGTTGGTTTGCATTGGCGGCGGCTTTGGCATACGTCTTCTCCAGATTAGCTCAAACTTTAGCATGTATGCGTTGCACTGCTTCAGCTTTCTTTGCACCGTCTGGATTAACTTGTTCCTTGGGCGGTAAAGGAATGAGATCCATCACCGTTAAAGGAGTAAAGCCGTAGGCAACTTCAAATGGACAGAACCCTGTTGAGGAGTGCTTGGTTCAGTTGTATGCAAACTCTGTAACCGGCAAGATGTCTTCCCAACGCTTGAGATTCTTCTGAATTAATGCTGTAAGGAGATTGCCAACGGTGCGGTTGGTGACTTCCGTCTGACCATCCGTCTGTGGATGACTTGTAGTCTAAAACAACAGTTTAGTGCCGAGGCGGGACCACAAATGATGAGGAAATCCAGAGATAAAATAACACGCATTATGAGTCAGAAAGATGGACGGCCAAAAGAAGCACACGCTTTGGAGCAAAATGGAGGAAATGTTCAAATTGCAACTCTTCTAACAATCCTTGAAGAAGAGGCGCAATTCAGCACTTCACAATGAAGAAGAAGGCTATTTCTTGAAGTCTTGAAGATGCCGGAAGGTTCTTGGGCTTTAAAGAAACAATTCATGAAATTCCCTACACATTGGGCCGACCCAAACTCATGGAGTCCACTCCACAAATTCGGCCAGCCCAAGGAAGCCCACACGGCCAAGTGAAGAAGCTAGGGTTACATATTAAGTCCTTAGGGTTCTTTTAAGTAACTAGGGTTACAAGTTAAGGGTAGGGTTCCTTTAAGTCGCTAGGGTTAAAAGTTAAGTGTTAGGGTTCTTTTTACTTTTTTAGTTAGTTTCCAAAAAGGGTTCCTTATTCTTTTTGGAAGTAGGAATTTTATTATTGTCCTTATTTTTCAGATTGTAAATTCGGCTACCCTAAGATAAATGGAAAACGAAATTGCCTTTTCTTTTTTACCAATCCTACTTCTTTCCAGGTTTGGTAAAGAAATTAACCTTTTGGTTAATTTCCAATTCTAATTCTTTTCCTTGTTAATTTCTTTATTTTTCGGCTGCCTTAAGCCTATAAATAGGCAGCCACCCCTTCAATAATATTCAGCGTATTTCATATCATAAACTTAGTGTTTGAAGTACCTCCTTTTATTGCTTTATGTATTTGCATGTCGTAGTTTACATAATTGCATGAACTTAGCTAATTAGGTTATTTGCTCTACCTAGTTATTCGCATGTTCAAAACTCTTTTCTTACACTTGGTTCGAATCTAAAACAAAAACAACTAGATTAGGTCTTTTTGTTTCTCTGATTTCGAAAGTAAGTTAGAGTGTTATACGAGCTCGCCGCTTAATCACAAGGTCCTGGCAACATTATCCGCATGTGTACAACCGTCACATCAATTGGTATCAGGCTAGGAGTGGTTTCGTGGCGAGGAGGTCAAAGACTGAATCTTTATCAGGTGTTTTCTTTCCTTATCTTAAATTTTTGGATTAGAACTCATTTTCTTGGGGAAATTTTTTTTTCCTTTCAAGCTTTCAATTGCGATTTTTTGTGCTGTTTTCTATCCTTTAAAATCGCAAATTTCTTTAACAAATCGGATACCCTTGCTGTAATTTCAAAAGTTCGAATCGGGCCTTAAATTTCAAACTAGTACTCGGATTTTTGGCTAGGGTTTCGGTTTTTCAGTTGAAAATTGTTGGGCTTTTGCGACTTAATTCTATCCCTCTTGTGCTGATTTTGTTGAAAATTGTGAGTTTTGCGGTTGATGTTAAAGCAGCTCACTTGTTTGCGCATTGTAAAATTGCATGCTCTAGTTTGGGATACTTCTTTTGAATTCTTGAAAATATATTGAATTCTTGATTTTGTATCCTTGTGCTGCTAAGATTATCCCTGGGATTAGGTTAGTGAATCAAAAATTGAATTTGCTAGCCCTAGGGTTGTCGTCGTTATTGAAATCGCGTATTGCTGAAATTTGGTACGGTTTTCGGCCAATTAGGGGGTTAGAAAATCGCAATTTTAAGTGCTGTTTTGCTTGAAAAGAATTAAGAATTTGTGGGGATTGGTTTCTTGATTGCCTATTGGGTGGGTGATCGCTTCTTTGGTAGTTTGGTACTTTCCTGAAGTCGTTTCAACTCTGCTAATTTTCTTGATTCTATTCAATTTTGAATTGCCCTGCTTTCAATTGCCTAGTTGTGTCTTTTCGTACGACCTGAACATTTGCTCTTTAATTAGTTTGGATTTGTCATCGTGCACAATCATCTTTTCTGAAATTTGAGGGCTTAACCCCGAAATTTCCTGTTGTGTACTTCATATCTAAGCTATATTACAAAATATCGTTTTTGCGAAAAGATTTTTCAAAATAGAACCAAGTGTTGTTTTGCGAAAATTTTTGCTTTTTTCTTAAGTGTCATTGCTTTTGTGTGAATTGCTGCTTGCTGATACATTTATCAATACCGGGAGGTAGAGAGGTAAAAGGCTTGAGTGTTCATATTATACAGGGCGCCACCCTAGAGCGATACACGGGGTTTGTGTGTAGCTGTTAGGTGGGAAAACTTGGGGGAACAAGGGGGTAAGGTTATTTCTCCACTTTTCCTGTTTTAGCAGACAGGTTTTCGCTTGTTGTTACCAATGTCAGGTGGTAGTGCTCCTAACCCTCTGGGGAACGAGCAAATCTTAGCTGCGATTGCACAACTCTCTGCGCGATTCGCTACACTAACGGAGGAAGTCGCCGAACTCAAGACAGAACGGGATCAGAGGCGCACAGACTCAGACGACGATGTTGCCGCCCCAGGCACCAACGCCGCAGACCAACCTTTCGCAGGCCTCAGTCAGTGTAAGACAACCGTTCCGCCCTTTGCCAGAGGACTATCTCGACTGGGAGATGAAGATGGAGCGCATCTTTGAACTTCATGCGATCCCGGAACATAAGAAAGTCCAACTTGCAGTGGTCCATTTCACCGACTATGCCCTAATCTGGTGGAATCAACAGCAGGACCAGCGCCGAAATACGCGCCCAATGCGGGCCCGTGCGCCGCCTCTCTCTTGGTTTGATTTGACTACATCTATGCGTAGAACTTTTGTCCCGGACTACTATTTTAGAGAATTGTATAGGAAATTACATACTCTTGTACAAGGTTCTATGTCTGCAGATGAATATTATAGGAAACTAGAGATGGCAAAAATAAGGGCTAATGTACAGGAAGATGAGCCCGCATCTATGGCTCGTTTTCTTAACGGTTTAAACAGGGGTATTGCTTTAGCTATTGAATTGCAGAATGCTACGACGCTGACAGACATGCTGCACAAAGCTCGGGTCATGGAGGAGTATCAGAAGTCCGTTCCACCTATCCGGACGCCAACCAGCGCACCACCAGCCTGGCGCAAGAATCCTGCCTACTCTCCACCGGCAAGGAGGCCGATCATGTCTGACCGCAAAGCCCTAGTTCCTGTTGCCGCCACCACCTCTTCTTCATCACAGCAGAAGACGCCATCCACTCCCAGACAGTCCATCAGCAACGTAACTTGCCACAAGTGTTCAGGCCGTGGCCACTACTGATGTGGACGGTTGTACACATGCGGATAATGTTGCCAAGGACCTTGTGATTAAGTGACAAGCTCTTAAAAAACCTTTAACTCACGTTCGGATATTGATAAAGCCAAGGAAAAACTATCCTGACCAACTTGTTTATAAATTCGAACCAAGTGCAAGAAAGAGGTGAAACATGCGAATAACTAGCAGAGCAAGAACCTAATTAGCTAAGTTCTACAGTTATGTAAACTACGACATGCAAATACATAAAGCAATAAAATGAGGGTACTCAAACACTAAGTTTTATGATCTGAATACTCTAACTTTATTGAAGAATTTGGTCACCTATTTATAGGTGAGGGTGGCCGAATTTTAATACAAAAAGTAGGAAAAGAAAAGAATTAGAATTGGAAATTAACCAAGAGGTTAATTCCTTGTACAATTACCAAACCTGGAAAGAAGTAGGAATGGTAAGAAAAGGCAACAAGAATTCGGTTTTACCTAAAACATGAGGTAGCCGAATTTACACTACCTAAAACAAGAAAAGAATAAAACTCCTACTTCGAAAAAAAATAAGGAAACCCTTTTTGGAAATTAACTAAAAGACAAAAAAAGACTTAATTAAAAATTCTGAAAATTAATTCCTAAAACCGTGTGGCTTTTTCCTTGGTTGCCTGTGGGATCTTCTCCTTGGATTGGGCCATGCGGCTTCATGCTACTCCTTGGGCTGGCCGAAAACTTGTGGGCTGGTCCATGAGTTTTTGGGTCGGCCAATTGGTAGGGAACTTATTATTTAGTTTCTTCTAAGTCCAAGAACCTCCCGGCTTCTTCAAGACTTCAAGAAACAGCCTTCTTCTTGATTAAAAATGTGATGATTTGCGCCTCTCCTTCCAAGATAGTTAGAAGAGTTGCAAATTGCACATTTCCTCCATTTTGCTCCAAGGCGTGGGCTTCTACAATCAGCTGGGCATCTTGATGGCAGGCTTGCACAAGGTTGTTGAGAGCTTCTCGCACTTCTTCGCTCTGCTTCTGGTCATGGGCCCAGTGATGTCTACAAGTGGATCCCTCTGATATGGGCTTGGATCCTGAAGCATTGTTTGGCCTCGATGTAGAACTCGAACCTCCTCCTCAGCTTCTCTGGAATCACTTGTAGTTTGACTTGTGGCGGTGTTGTTGACTTTGATGCCCTCATCATCCCCTCCCGGTTGAAAAGGATTTGTCCTCAAATCAGCAACCTGGTCATCACAACAACAGGAGACAAGTCAGCAACATTAAAGGAAGAACTAACCATACTCACCTGGTAAGTCGAGTTTGTAGGCGTTAGGCCCATCTTGGAAACGATCTGAAAAGGTCCATCGCCCCTTGGATGGAGTTTGGTCCTTCTTGCTGCAGGGAATCGTTCCTTCCTCATGTGAACCCAAACCCAGTCACCTGGTTGAAATTCACAGCCTTGCGCCGTTGGTTTGCATTGGCGGCGGCTTTGGCATAAGTCTTCTCCAGATTAGCTCGCACTTTAGCATGTTATGCGTTGCACTGCTGCCAGCTTTCTTCGCACCGTCTGGATTGACTTGTTTTTGGGCGGCAAAGGAATGAGATCCATCACCGTCAAGGGATTAAAGCCGTAGGCAACTTCAAATGGACAGAACCCTGTTGAGGAGTGCTTGGTTCGGTTGTATGCAAACTCTGCACCGGCAAGAATCTTCCCAACGCTTGAGGTTCTTCTGAATCAACGCTCGGAGTAGGTTGCCAACGGTCGGTTGGTGACTCCGCTGACCATCCGTCTGTGGATGGCTTGTAGTCGAAAACAACAGTTTTGTGCCGAGGCGAGACCACAAAGTCTTCCAAAAATAACTCAAGAATTTGACGTCGCGATCTGAGGCTATGGTTCTCGGAATTCCATGTAGCCGCACAATGCCTTGAAAGAACAGCTCAGCTACATGTCTGGCATCATCTGATTCCTGCAAGGAATAAAATGCGCCATTTTAGAGAAAACGATCAACAACGACAAATAAAGAATCATTACCTTTCTGCGTCCTTGGGAGCCCTAGAATGAAATCCATAGAATGTCAGTCCAAGGTACAGAAGGTACAGGTAAAGGCGGGTAAAGTCCATGGGGCTTAGAAGTAGATTTAGCTTTGCAAACAATAATGTATAGAGAGCAAACATTCTGTACATCTTTGCGCATATGCGGCCAGTAAAAGTGTTCATGCAACAGTTCAAGTGTTTTATGCACACCAAAATGACCACAAGCCCCCACTATGAGCTTCACAAACCAGTAATTCCTAGTGGAACTACAGGGGATGCATAACCTATTTTCCCTAAACAGAAACCATCTGTTACATTAGCCCTAATTTGCCATCTCTAGTTTTCTATAGTATTCATCTACAGTCATAGAAAACCTTGTACAAGAGTATGAATTTCCTATACAATTCTCTAAAATAGTAGTCCGGTACAAAAGTCCTACGCATAGAGGGTAGTCAAATCAAACAAGAGAGAGGCGGTGCGCGGGCACGCATGGGGCGCGTATTCTGCGCTGGTCATGATCTGTTGATTCCACCAGATTAGGGCATAGTCGGTGAAATGGACCACTGCACGTTGGGGACTTTCTTGTGTTCCGGGATCACATGAAGTTCAAAAATGCGCTCCATCTTCATCTCCATTCGAGATAGTCCTCTGGATTCGTGCCTCAGGGCAAAGGTGGGGAATGGTAGGTTTGCACTGGACTGAGGCCTGCGAATGGATGGTCTGCGGCGTTGGTGCCTGGACCGGCCGCGCTCGTCGGTTGAGTCTGTGGCCTCTGGTCCCGTTCTGTCCTGAGTTAGGCGACTTCCTCCGTGAGTGTAGCGAAACGCGCGGAGAGTTGCGCAATCGCAGCCAGGATTTCTCATTTCCCATAGGGTTAGGAGCAACTCCACCTGAATTGGATAAAGAAAGCGAAAACCTGTCTGCTAAGAATAAGGAAAAGTGAGAAAAACCTTACCCCCCTTATTCCCCCAAGTGTTTCCCACCTAATAGTACACAACAAACCGTGTATTCGCTCAGGGTGGCGCCCTGTATAAGATGTGCAACTCAAGCTTCCGTGTACCACTCAAGGAACCTCCCAGTATTGATAATGTATGCAGGCAAGCAGCATTTCACCACAACCCACAGTATTGATAATGAAAGAAGCAAAAAAGAGCAATTCACAACAAAAGCAATGACTTATTCTGAAAGAAAAACCTTTTCGCAAAAGACAAGGACCACTTTACGTTCTGTTTTGAAAAATCTTTCGTAAAACGATATTTATGTAATATAGTTCAGACATGAAGTACAACAACAGGAAATTTCGAGGTTTAAGCCCTCAAATTCAGGAAAAGATGAGTGTGCACGATGACAAATCAAAACTGTAATTAAGATCTAATGCATAGGTCGCACGAAAAGATAACAAGGCAATTGAAAGCAGGGGCAATTCAGGTGAATAGAAGCAAAGAAAAATTAGCAGAGTTTGAAACAACTTCAGGAAGCCAAAACTACCCAAAGAAGCGATCACCGACCCCAATAGGTAATCAAGGAAACCAATCCCCACACAATTATATCAAGGCTTCTAATATGCAAAACAGTACCTAATTTGCGAAATTAATACCCCCTAATGGCCGAAAAACAGTACCAACTTTCTAGCAATATGCCGATTTCAATTACAAAACCCTAGGGACAGCAAAAAAAACAATTTTTTTTCAATTTACTAGCCTAATCCCAGGGAGAATCTTAGCAGCACAAAGATACAAAACCTCAAGAATTCACTATATTTCAAAGAATTCAAAAGAAAGTATCCAAAACTTATAGGAACATGCAATTTTACAATGCGCAAACAAAGTGAGCTGCTTAACATCAACCGCAAAACTCACAATTTTCAGCCAAATCAGCACCAAAAGAAGGGTAGAAAAGAGTCGCAAAAACCAAACAAACAAAAGCTTAGGGCGCGTGAATTAGCGACGGAAAACCCGAAACCCTAGTGTCACGAAAAAACCGAAAACCCTAATGTGAAAAACTGAGGTCCGATTTTAATTTCAACAAATTGCAGCAAGGGTATCCGAATTTTAAGAAATTTGCGATTTGAAAGATTGAAAAACAATACACAAAATCGCAATTTTAAGCTAGAAGAAAAAAAAAAAAATCATTTCACCCCAAGAAGATGAATTCGATTCCAAGAATTTCAAGAACAATCAAGATTAACAAGGAAAAGAAAACACTGGAAAAGGATTTGATCGGTTGATCTCCTCCGGTCACGAAACCACTCCTTAGCTCTGATACCAATTGATGTGGACGGTTGTACACATGCGGATAATGTTGCCAAGGACCTTGTGATTAAGTGACAAGCTCTTACAAAACCTTTAACTCACGTTCGGATTTGATAAAGCCAAGGAAAAACTATCCTGACCAACTTGTTTATAAATTCGAACCAAGTGCAAGAAAGAGGTGTGAAACATGCGAATAACTAGGCAGAGCAAGAACCTAATTAGCTAAGTTTCCTGCAGTTATGTAAACTACGACATGCAAATACATAAAGCAATAAAAGGAGGGTACTCAAACACTAAGTTTTATGATCTGAATACTCTAACTTTATTGAAGAATTCGGTCACCTATTTATAGGTGAGGGTGGCCGAATTTTAATACAAAAAGTAGGAAAAGAAAAGAATTAGAATTGGAAATTAACCAAGAGGTTAATTGATGAGGATATCCAGAGCTAAAACAGCACACATTATGAGTCAGAAAGATGGACGCCAAAAGGAAGCAAACGCCTTGGAGCAAAATGAAGGAAATGTTCAAATTGCAACTCTTTTAACTATTCTTGAAGAAGAGGCGCAATTCTCCACTTCCTAATAAAGAAGAAGGCTGTTCTTTGAAGTCTTGAAGATGCCGGAAGGTTCTTGGGCTTTAAAGAAACAATTCATGAAGTCCCTACATTTTGGGCCGACCCAAACTCATGGAGACCAAGTCCACAAGTTTCGGCCAGCCCAAGAAGCCCACAAGAAGCCGCATGGACAGCCCACAAAGGAAGCCCACACGGCCTTAATTAGTTAGGGTCTTTTAAGTCACTTAAGTGTGCTTTTTACTCTTTTAGTTAGTTTCCAAAAAGGGTTCCTTCTTGATCTCTTTTTGGGAGTAGGATTTTTATTCTTTCCTTATTGTTTTGAAGTGTAAATTCGGCTGCCTCTTAACAAAAAGGGGGTGAACGAATGGTTAGAAGAGTTGCAATTTGAACATTTCCTTCTTTCTTCTTCAAGGCGTGTGCGTCTTTTTGGCCATCCTCTTTGTTTCTTGGATTCTGACTCATAATGTGTGTAGTTTTCGCCCTTGATGTCCTCATCACAACTTCAAATGGACAGAACCCTGTTGAGGAGTGCTTTGTGCAGTTGTATGCAAACTCTGCAACCGGCAAGATTTCTTCCCAACGCTTTAGATTCTTTTGAATTAACGCCCTAAGGAGATTGCCAACGGTACGGTTGGTGACTTCCGTCTGACCATCCGTCTGTGGATGACTTGTAGTCGAAAACAGTAGTTTTGTGCCAAGGCGGGACCACAAAGTCTTCCAAAAGTAACTCAGAATTTTGACGTCACGATCAGAGACAATGGTGCGCAGTATTCCATGCAATCGAACTATTCTCTGAAAGGACAATTCCGCCACATGTCTAGCATCATCTGATTTCCTGCAAGGAATAAAGTGTGCCATTTTAGAAAACCGATCAACTACGACAAATAAAGAGTCATTACCTCTTTGCGTCCTTGGGAGACCTAGAATAAAATCCATTGAAATGTCAGTCCAAGGTAAAGAAGGAATAGGCAAAGGCGTGTAAAGTCCATGGGGTTTAGATGTAGACTTAGCTTTCAAACAATTAATGCAACGAGTGCAAACATGCTGTACATCTTTTCGCATATGAGGCCAATAAAAATGTTCCTGTAACACTTCAAGTGTTTTATGCACACCAAAATGACCCATAAGACCCCCACTGTGAGCTTCACGAACTAGTAATTCTCTAGCAGAACTACGAGGGATGCATAACCTATTTTCCCTAAACAAGAATCCATCCTGTCTATAGTACTTATGGAATGCACCAGATTCACATGCTTTATACAAATCCGAAAAATCAACATCAGAAGCATATAAATCTTTTAGATATGCAAATCCTAGCAAAGAATGATCTAAAACAGCCAGAATTTCATACCTGCGAGATAGAGCGTCAGCAACCAAATTATCTTTACCTTTCTTATACTTAATAATGTAAGGAAAAGATTCAATAAAGTTAACCCGTTTAGCATGACGTCTATTTAATTTATTCTGTCCCTTTAAATGCTTAAGAGACTCGTGATCACTATGAACAACAAATTCCTTGGCCATTAAATAATGCGACCAAGTCTCAAATGCGCGGACCACTACATAGAGCTCCTTATCGTAAGTTGGATAACTCAAGGCAGCCCCTTTTAACTTCTCACTGAAAAAGGCGATTGGCTTGCGTTCCTGCATTAAGACTGCGCCAATTCCAATACCTGATGCATCACACATTAGTTCAAACACTTTATCAAAATCAGGTAATGCTAAAACAGGTGCACGAGTGAGATCATGCTTAAGAACAGTAAAGGCGTTTTCCTGAGCCTGCCCCCACACGAATGGAACATTCTTCTTGCACAAATCATTGAGAGGTGCGGCTTTTGTGGAAAAGTCCTTCACAAACCGTCTGTAGAATCCAGCCAACCCATGGAAGGACCGGACCTGTGCGGCCGAAGTTGGTTGCGGCCACTCCCTAATGGCTTTCACCTTGGCATCATCAACTTTGACACCATCTTTAGAGACTACAAAACCGAGAAAAACAACCTCCGGAACACAAAAAGTACATTTTTGCATCTTGGCATATAATTGATTAGCACGCAATTCAATCAAAACCAAGCGAAGATGTTCAACATGCGATTTTAAGTCCTTAGAATAGATCAGAATATCATCAAAATACACCACAACAAATTTCCCTAGGAACTTTCTAAGCACATGATTCATTAACCTCATAAAGGTACTAGGTGCATTTGTTAGGCCGAAGGGCATGACTAACCACTCATACAAACCAAATTTAGTTTTAAAAGCAGTTTTCCATTCATCCCCCTCCCTCATGCGAATTTGATGATAGCCCTGTGTAAGATCTATTTTAGTGTAAATTTTTGAGCCATACAAATCCTCTAACATATCATCAAGTCTAGGGATAGGATGCCTATACTTGATTGTTATCTTATTAACAGCTCTACAATCAACATACATTCTCCATGTACCATCTTTCTTAGGGACTAGAATAACAGGTACAGCACAAGGACTTAGAGATTCCCTTACCTGGCCGTGCGCTAGCAGCTTGTCGATCTGTCTTTGTAATTCCTTTGTTTCCTCCGGATTTACTTTGTAGGCAGGTCGATTTGGAATAGGTGCGCCAGGTATGAATGAAGTCGATCTGATGTTCAATTCCGCGTAGAGGCGGCAGACCCTGCGGCAGCTCTTCTGGAAAAACATCGTTGAATTCCTGCAACAAAGAATCGACTTTCATAGGGATATCCCGAGGGATATCGTCAGGGTTAGCACAATTATCTTTACATACTAAAATTAGTATATCAGCTTTGCTATCTAACACTTGACCTATCTCCCCTTTTGTAGCGAAACAACTACCTATAACTTCTTCCTGTTTAGGCTTATCAGAGTTCGCCTTACTATCCTTTACAAGTTCTTTCCCCTTACCCTTATCTATGCGCTTTTCAGCTTCCCAGTTGGCGATTGCTTCCTTCATGCGCATGGCTTCAGATCGCACTTCATTGGGTGGCATTGGGAGAAACGTGTGGATCTTGCCTGCCTGGCAGATCGAGTAAGTATTGGCGACTCCATCATGTGTTGCCTTCAGGTCAAAGAGCCATGGTGATGTGGACGGTTGTACACATGCGGATAATGTTGCCAAGGACCTTGTGATTAAGTGACAAGCTCTAAAAACCTTTAACTTACGTTCGGAATTGATAAAACAAGGGATAAACTATCCTGACCAGTTTGTTTAAGAATTCGAACCAAGTGCAAGAAAAGAGGTGTGAAACATGCGAACAATTAGGTTGAGCAAGAACCTAAAAGGCTAAGTTTCATGCTATTATGTAAACTACAACATGCAAATACATAAAGTAATAAAAGGTGGTATCTCAAACACTAAGTTTATGATCTGAAATACTCTGTTTATTATTATGCACGGCTGCCTTATTTATAGAGGTAGGGATGGCCGAAAATAAGAAAAAAAATAATAAGGAAAAGAATTAGAATTGGAAATTAACCAAGAGGTTAATTTCTTTTACAATACCAAACCCGGAAAGAAGTGGGTAATGGTAGAAAAGGTAAGTAAATTTCGTTCATCCCCTTTTTGTTAAGAGGCAGCCGAATTTTACACTTAAAAACAATAAGGAAAGAATAAAAATCCTACTCCCAAACAGGAGATCAAGAAGAAACCCTTTGGAAACTAATTAAACTAGGGCAAAATAAGGAAACATGCACAAATCCTTATTTTTCCCAAAACCCTTAACCTTTAACTTTCAACCCTAATTATTAAGTTGTAACCCTAATTAATTGAGCTGGCCGTGTGGGCTTTTCCTTGGGTTTGGCCGATCTGAATTGGTGTGGAATGGACTCCATGAATTTGGGTCGGCCCAATGTTGGCGTTGCATTATGGAATGGTGTAGGGAGCTTCCGGAATCTTCTGGAACCTCCCGGAATCATTTCGGAATCAAGAGTTTTCAAGATTTTCAAGATTCTTCAAGATTCTGCAAAATATGAAATTCAAGATTTTCAAGAAAATCAAGAACTTCAAGAAATGTCTCTTTCACGTCCAAGAACCTTCCGGTGTCTTCAAGAACTTCAAGAAACAGCCTTCTTCTTCATTAGGACTTGGTGATTTGCCGCCTCTTCTTAAAGATGGTTAGAAGAGTTGCAAGTTGACCTTTCCTTCTTTTTGCTCCAAGGCGTTTTGCCTTCAGGTTGGCTTCGTAGATTCTGACTCATAATGTGTGTTGTTTTAGCCCTGGATATCCTCATCACATGGTCGTCCGAGTAGAATGTGACAAGCCTCCATTGGCAGAACATCACATAAAACAGTGGATTCGAACTTACCGATAGCGTATGGTACGCTTACCTGCTTGGTGACTCTGTAGCCGTCTGAGCTGTCGAGCCATTGTAGCTGATAAGGACGTGGACGATTGATAACAGGAAGCTTCAGCTTGTCAACCATGTATTCGCTGGCAACGTTGGTGCAACTTCCTCCATCAATAATCAGAACACACAACTTTCCATTTACCTTAGTTCTGGCGTGGAAGATGTTTGTCCGTTGAGATGTGTCTAGGACAGCAGCTGTAGTCAGAGTGCGAGTAACCAAGTTCTGATTGGGATCTTCCTCTATGAACTCAAATTGCTCCACTGGTGCAGACGGAGTGCTATCAGTTAACTCCTGTGAAGGGTCAACAGTTGGTTCTTCTTCATCTTCTTCTGAAATGTACTCACCATCTTGCCCCAATAAGACCTTCCAGATATTAGGACAATCACGCATGTAGTGGCCACGGCCTGAGCATTTGTGGCAGGTAACATTGCTCATAGATTGCCGAGGTGTGGATGGCGTCTTGGGTTGCGATGAAGAAGAGGTGGTGACAGGGACTATAGCCTTCTTCTCTGACGTGAACGGCTTCTTTGCTGGTTGAGAGTAGACCGGATTCTTTCTCCAAGCCGGTGGGGCGCTGGTAGGCGTCCGAACGGGTGGAACTGTCTTCAGGTAATCCTCCATGACCCGAGCTTTGTGCAACATTTCCGTCAGAGTTGTAGCATTCTGGAGTTCAACAGCGAAGGCTATATTCTTGTTGAGGCCATTAAGAAAACGAGCCATTGATGCGGCTTCATCTTCCTGTACATTTGCCCTAATTTTGGCCATCTCTAACTTTCTATAGTATGCGTCTACAGATAAAGAACCTTGTACAAGAGTATGTAATTTCCTATACAATTCTCTAAAATAGTAATCAGGAACAAAAGTTCTACGCATAGCAGTAGTTAAATCAAACCAAGTTAGAGGCGGAGCACGGGCCCGCATTGGACGCGTATTCCGGCGTTGATCCATCTCTTGATTCCACCAGACTAGGGCATAGTCCGTGAAATGTACCACCGCGAGAGGGACCTTCTTGTGCTCTGGGATCGCATGCAGCTCGAAGATGCGCTCCATCTTCATCTCCTAGTCTAGATAATCCTCTGGATTCGTGCCGCCGGCGAAGGGTGGAACAGTCGTTTTGCATTGACTGAGGCCTTCGAATGCTTTGTTAGCGCCATGGTCATTGGTAGGGGCGTCCTCCTCTGACTCTGTACGCCGTTGTTCCCTTTTAGTTCGTAGCTCAGCGACCTCCTCCGTGAGGGTAGCAAATCGCGCAGAGAGTTGCGCTATTGCAGCCAGTATTTGCTCGCTCCCCAAAGGGTTAGGAGCACCTCCACCTGACATCGGTTTAAAAGCGAAAACCTGTCTGCTAAGAACAAGGAAAAATGAGTAGTAACCTTTCCCCCTTGTCCCCCAAGTGTATCCCACCTAACAGCTACACACAAACCCTGTGTTTCACTCTAGGGTGGCGCCCTTTATAGTATGATCACGCAAGCCTTTTTCCATTCTACCTCCCGGTATTGACAAATGTATTAGGCAAGCAGTAATTCACACAAAGCAATGACACTTAAGAAAGAAGCAAATTTTCGCAAAAATAGACACTTGGTTCTATTTTGAGTTGAAAAATCTTTTCGCAAACGATAGTTATAATATAGTTCAGATATGATGTACACAACAGGAAATTTCGGGGTTAAGCCCTCAAATTTCAGAAAAGATGAGTGTGCACGATGACAAAATCCAAACTATAATTCAAGAGCAAATGTTTAGGTCGCACGAAAAGATAAACTAGGCAGTTGAAAGCAGGGCAATTCAAAATTGAATAGAATCAAAGAAAAATAAGCAGAGTTGAAACGACTTCAGGAAAGTCCTAAAACTACCCAAAGAAGAGATCACCCACCCAATAGGTAATCAAGAAACCAATCCCAGCAAATTATTAATTCTTTTCAATATGCAAATAGTACCAAATTGCGATTTCTTAAACCAAACCCCCAAGTGGCCGAAAACTTATCAATATGCGGTTTCAAGTACGAAAACCCTAGGGCTAGCAAAGTGCAATTTTTGACTTACTAACCTATTCCCAGGGATAATCTTAGCAGCACAAGGATACGAAATCAAGAATTCACTATATTTTCAAGAATTCAAAAGAAGGTATCCTAAACTAGAGCATGCAATTTATAATGCGCAAACAAAGTGAGCTGCTTAACATCAACCGCAAAAACTCACTATTTTTCAACAAAACAGCACAAGAGGGGTAGAATTAAGTCGCAACAGCCCAGCAAATTTAGACCCAAGTGGATGCTGTTTTAGCGTCTAAAATTTCAACCAATAACCGAAACCCTAACAAGGCTGAAATCCGAAACCCTAGTTGATTTTTAAGGTCCGAATTTAATTCTGAAATTACAGCAAGGTTTCTAAAGAATTTTCGATTTTAAAGATAGGAAAACAGTACCAAAAATTGAAAATTTAAAGCTTGAAAGAAATAAATTTTCCCCAAGAAGATGTGTTGTAATCCAAGAATTGCAAGATAAACAAGACTAACAAGGAAAAGAAAACACCTGATTAAGATTTGGTCGGGTTACGTCGACCCCTCCAGCCACGAAATCACTCCTAAGCTCTGATACCAATTGATGTGGATGGTTGTACACATGCGGATTAAGTTGCCAAGGTCCTTGGTGATGCGGGCATCCAAAGTCAACAAGCAAGTCAAGATGCAAGTGATTCCGGAGAAGCTCAGGAGGTTCGAGTTCTACATCGAGGTCCAACAATGCTTCAGGATCCAAGTCCATATCAGAGGGATCCACTTGTAGACATCACTGGGCCAATGACCAGAAGCAGAGCGAAGAAGGTTCGAGATGCACTCAACAACCTTGTCCAAGCTTGCCATCAGGATGCTCAGTTGATTGTAGAAGTAAACGCCTTGGAGCAGAAAGATGGAAATGTTCAAATTGCAACTCTTCTAACCATTCTTGAAGAAGAGGCGCAATTCTCTAATCCTCAATAAAGAAGAAGGCTGTTTCTTGAAGTTCTTGATGATGCCGGAAGGTTCTTGGACTTTAAAGAAACAATTTATGAAGTTCCCTACATTGGGCCGACCCAAACGCATGGAGACAAAGCCCACAAGTTTCGGCCAGCCCAAGAAGCCCACAAGAGAGCCACACGGCCAGCCCACACGGCTTAGGGTTTCTTTAAGTTAATTAGATTCTTTTTACTCTTTTAAGTTAGTTTCCAAAAAAGGGTTCCTTCTTGATCTCTTTTTGGGAGTAGGAATTTTATTCTTTTCCTTATTGTTTAGTTTACCATTTCGGCTGCCACAACAATAAGGTAAAACCAAAATTGCCTTTTCTTTTTTTACCATTCTCCTACTTCTTTCAGGGTTTGGTATTGTAAAGGAAATTAACCTCTTGGTTAATTTCCAATTCTACTTCTTTTTCCTTATTTCTTTTTCATGAATTTTCGGCTACCTCACCTATAAATAGGGGCCGAAATCCATCAATAAAGAACAAGCATTCAGATCATAAAAACTATTAGTTTGAGTGCCATCCCTTTATTGCTTTATGTATTAGCATGTTGTAGTTTACATAATTGCATGAAACTTAGCTAATTAGGTTAATTGCTCTACCGAATTACTCGCATGTTTCAAAACTCTTTTCTTCCACTTGGTTCGAAATTCTAAAGCAAATTAGCTTAGGTTAAGTTCTTTTTGTTTCTCTGAATTTTCGGGTAAGAAGGAGTATTATACGAGCTACGCTACTTAATCACAAGGTCCTTGGCAACTTAATCCGCATGTGTACAACCGTCCACATCACGTGCTCCGTCTCTAACTTGGTTTGATTTGACTACTTTAATGCGAAGAACTTTTGTGCCTGATTACTATTTTAGAGAATTGTATAGGAAATTACATACTCTTGTACAAGGTTCTTTGTCTGTAGATGATTATTATATAAGGTTAGAGATGGCCAAAATTAGGGCAAATGTACAGGAAGATGAAGCCGCATCCAGAGCTAAAACAGCACACATTATGAGTCAGAAAGATGGACGCCAAAAGGAAGCAAACGCCTTGGAGCAAAATGAAGGAAATGTTCAAATTGCAACTCTTTTAACCATTCTTGAAGAAGAGGCGCAATTCTCCACTTCCTAATAAATAAGAAGGCTGTTTCTTGAAGTCTTGAAGATGCCGGAAGGTTCTTGGGCTTTAAAGAAACAATTCATGAAGTCCCTACATTTTGGGCCGACCCAAACTCATGGAGACCAAGTCCACAAGTTTCGGCCAGCCCAAGAAGCCCACAAGAAGCCGCATGGACAGCCCACAAAGGAAGCCCACACGGCCTTAATTAGTTAGGGTCTTTTAAGTCACTTAAGTGTTCTTTTTACTCTTTTAGTTAGTTTCCAAAAAAGGGTTCCTTCTTGATCTCTTTTTGGGAGTAGGATTTTTATTCTTTCCTTATTGTTTTTAAGTGTAAATTCGGCTGCCTCTTAACAAAAAGGGGGTGAACGAAATTACCTTTTCTTTTCTTACCAAATTCTACTTCTTTCCGGATTTGGTAAAGGAAATTAACCTCTTGGTTAATTTCCAATTCTTTTCCTTATTTTCTTTCTTATTTTCGGCCACCCCTACACCTATAAATAGGGTAGCCATGCATAATAATATTCAGAGTATTTCAGATCAAAAACTTAGTGTTTGAGATACCTCCTTTTATTGCTTTATGTATTTGCAAGTCGTAGTTTACATAATTGCATGAACTTAGCTAATTAGGTTATTTGCTCTACCTAATTATTCGAATGTTCAAAACTCTTTTCTTGCACTTGGTTCGAATCTAAAACAAAAACAACTAGATTAGGTCTTTTTGTTTATTCTGATTTCGAAGGTAAGATAGAGTCTTATACGAGCTCGCCGCTTAATCACAAGATCCTTGGTAACATTATCCGCATGTGTACAACCGTCCACATCAATTGGTATCAGAGCTAAGGAGTGGTTTCGTGGCTGGAGGAGATCAACCGATCAAATCCTTTCCAGGTGTTTTCTTTTCCTTATCTTGAATTTTGGATTAGACTTCATCTTCTTGGGGAAATTTTTTTTTTTCTTGCAAGCTTTTAATTTTCGGTTTTGCTGCTGTTTCTTCATCTTTTCAAACCGAAAATTTTCCTAAATACCCAGACTGCCCTTGCTGTAAAATTCAGAAATTAAATCGGGTTTTAAACAAAGATCGGGTTTTGGCAAAATCGGGTTTCAGAATTTTAAGGGTTTCGGTTTTGTGCTCCAATTTGGTTTCGGGTTTTGCTTTCTTTTAGGGTTCTTGGATTTCTCTCCTAAACCCTAAACCCTAACCCTAAACCCTAACCCTAAACCCTAAACCCTAAACCCTAACCCTAAACCCTAACCTAAAACCTAAACCCTAATTTCGGTTTTTGGGTTCGGTTTTTTTTGGTTTTGCTTTTATTTCGGGTTTTCAGTTTCGGGTTCCATTCTCGGTTTTCCTACATTCTAAGGG
>VMRK01000378.1:0-48969 GCA_016801395.1 Leptodermis oblonga
TCATTGCTTTTGTGTGAATTGCTGCTTGCCTAATACATTTATCAATACCGGGAGGTAGAGTGGTAAAAGGCTTGAGTGAACACATTATACAGGGCGCCACCCTAGAGTGAAACACAGGGTTGTGTGTGGCTTTTAGGTGGGAAACACTTGGGGGAATAAGGGGGTAAGGTTATTTCTCACTTTTCCTTATTCTTAGCAGACAGGTTGATGTAGACGGTTGTACACATGCGGATAATGTTGCCAAGGACCTTGTGATTAAGCGGCGAGCTCGTATAAGACTCTAACTTACCTTCGAAATCAGAATAAACAAAAAGACCTAATCTAGTTGTTTTTGTTTTAGATTCGAACCAAGTGTGAGAAAAGAGTTTTGAACATGCGAGTAATTAGGTAGAGCAAATAACCTAATTAGCTAAGTTCATGCAATTATGTAAATTACGACATGCAAATACATAAAGCAATAAAAGGAGGTACTTCAAACACTAAGTTTATGATCTGAAATACTCTGAATATTATTATGCATGGCTGCCCTATTTATAGGGTAGGATCAGCCGAAAACAAGGAAGAAAATAGTAAGGAAAAGAATTAGAATTGGAAATTAACCAAGAGGTTAATTTCCTTTACAATACCAAACCCAGAAAGAAGTGGGTAATGGTAGAAAAGGTAAGTAAATTCGTTCACCCCCTTTTTGTTAAGAGGCAGCCGAAATTACACTTAAAAACAATAAGGAAAGAATAAAAATCCTACTCCCAAAAAGAGATCAAGAAGGAACCCTTTTGGAAACTAACTAAAAGAGTAAAAAGAACACTTAAGTGACTTAAAAGTCCCTAACTAATTAAAGCCGTGTGGGCTGTCCATGCGGCTTCCTTGCTTCTTTGGGCTGGCCGAAGACTTGTGGGCTGGTCCATGAGTTTTGGGTTGGCCCAAATTGTAGGGAACTTTATTAATTGTTTCTTTAAAGCCCAAGAACCTTCCGGCATCTTCAAGACTTCAATAAACATCCTTCTTCTTTAATGTGAATTGCTGAATTGCGCCTCTACTTCAAAGATTGTTAGAATAGTTGCAATTTGAACATTTCCTCCATTTTCCTCCAAGGCGTGAGCTTCCATTTGGCGTCCATCTTTCTGACTCATAATGTGTGCTGTTTTAGCTCTGGATATCCTTATCATCCCCTCCCGGTTGGAAAGGATTCGTCCTCGAATCCAAGGCGCTGAAAAGAAACATAACAAGTCAGGAAGATTTAACACAAAACAGAGATCATACTTACCAGTCAACTCAAGCGTGTAAGCATGAGGCCTTATTGTGGACACGAGCTGAAAAGGTCCAGTGCCATCATGGGCGTTAAGCTCCTTGGACATCTCTTTTTCCGTGTAGATAACATGTAACATTGCTGTGTAGAAGTCCTCAAGGTGCGCACTATCCCCGGCATGCAGAGGCGGCGGTTCTAGCTCGGGGTTGCATGGGGGGCGGCTCTGGCCAGGTACGAAGTCGATCTGATGTTCAATCCTTTGTAGCGGCGGCAGACCCTGCGGCAGCTCTTCTGGAAAGACATCGGAGACTTCCTGCAAAGAATCAACTACTATAGGGATATCCCGTGGGATATCGTCAGGGTTAGCACAAGTATCTTTACATACTAAAACAAGTATATCATCATTGTTGTCTAACACTTGACCTATCTCTCCCTTAGTAGCAAAACAACTACTCCTAACTTTGTCCTGATCAGGCTTATCCGAGTTTGCCTTACTACCCTTTACAACAAGTTCTTTCCCCTTACCCTTCGCTTGGCACCTTTCAGCTTCCCAGTTGGCGATTGACTCCTTCATGCGAACAGCTTCTGATCGCACTTCAGCCGGTGGCATTGGTAGGAACGTGTGGATCTTGCCTTCCTGGCAGACCGAGTAAGTGTTGGCGACCCCATCATGTGTTGCCTTCAGGTCAAAGAGCCATGGTCGTCCGAGTAGAATGTGACAAGCCTCCATTGGCAGAACATCACATAACCGTGGATTCGAACTTACCGATAGCGTATGGTACGCTCACCTGCTTTGTGACTCTGTAGCCGTCTGAGCTATCGAGCCATTGAAGCCGATAAGAACGTGGATGATTGCTGACAGGGAGGCGCAGATTATCAAACATATACTCACTAGCAACGTTAGTACAACTCCCTCCATCAATAATCAGAACACATAACTTTCCATTTACCTTGGTGCGGGCATGGAAGATGTTTGTCCTCTGGGACGTGTCCGGGACAGCAGCTGTAGTCAGAGTGCGAGTAACCAAGTTCTGAGATGGATCTTCTTCAAGAAATTCGAACTGTTCCACAGGTTCTGACGGAGTGCTGTCAGTCAACTCTCTGTAGTGTCAACGGTTGGTTCCTCTTCTCATCGATATGTATCACCATCATTGGCCCAATAATACCTTCCGGATGTTGGGACAGTCACGCATGTAGTGGCCACGACCTGAACACTTGTGGCAAGTAACGTTGCTGATAGACTGCCTGGGAGTTGATGGCGTTTTCTGCTGTGATGAAGAAGAAGTGGCGGCGACAACAGGGACTAGGGCTTTGCGCTCAGACATGATTAGCCTCCGTGCCGGTGGAGAGTAGGCAGGATTCTTGCGCCAGGCTGGTGGGGTACTGGTAGGTGTCCGGACTAGTGGAACGGACTTCATATACTCCTCCATAACTCGAGCTTTGTGCAGCATGTCTGTCAGAGTTGTAGCATTCTGCAATTCAACAGCTAAAGCAATACCCCTGTTTAAACCACTAAGAAAACGAGCCATAGATGCGGGCTCATCTTCCTGTACATTAGCCCTAATTTTTGCCATCTCTAATTTTCTATAGTATTCATCTACAGACATAGAACCTTGTACAAGAGTATGTAACTTTCTATACAATTCTCTAAAATAGTAATCAGGCACAAAAGTTCTACGCATTAAAGTAGTCAAATCAAACCAAGAGAGAGGCGGTGCGCGGGCACGCATAGGGCGCTTATTCCTGCGCTGGTCCTGCTGTTGATTTCACCAGATTAGGGCATAGTCGGTGAAATGGACCACTGCAAATTGGACTTTCTTGTGTTCCGGGATCGCATGAAGTTCAAAAATGCACTCCATCTTCATCTCCCAGTCAAGATAGTCCTCTGGATTCGTGCCTCCGGCAAAGGGCGGAACGGTTGTCTTGCACTGGCTGAGGCCTGCGAAAGGCTGGTCTGCGGCGTTGGTGCCTGGACCGGCAACATCGTCGTCTGAGTTTGTGCGCCTCTGATCCCGTTCAGTCCTGAGTTCGGCGACTTCCTCCGTAAGTGTAGCGAATCGCGCGGATAATTGCGCAATCGCAGCCAGAATTTGCTCGTTACCCAGAGGGTTAGGAGCACTACCACCTGACATTGGTAAAAACAAGCGAAAACCTGTCTGCTAAGAACAAGGAAAAGTGAGAAAGAACCTTACCCCCCTTGTTCCCCCAAGTGTTTCCCACTTAACAGCTACACACAAACCCCGTGTATCGCTCTAGGGTGGCGCCCTGTATAATATGAACACTCAAGCCTTTTACCTCTCTACCTCCCGGTATTGATAAATGTATTAGGCAAGCAGCAATTCACACAAAAGCAATGACACTTAAGAAAAGAAGCAAATTTTCGCAAAAACCACACTTGGTTCTACTGTTGAAAAATCTTTTCGTAAAACGAAATTTTGTAATATAGTTCAGATATGAAGTACACAACAGGAAATTTCGGGGTTATGCCCTCAAATTTCAGAAAAGATGAGTGTGCACGATGACAAAATCCAAACTATAATTAAAGAGCAGATGTCCAGGTAGCACGAAAAGATAACTAGGCAATTGAAAGCAGGGCAATTCAAAATTGAATAGAATCAAAGAAAATTAGCAGAGTTGAAACGACTTCAGGAAAGTCCTAAAACTACCCAAAGAAGTGATCACCCACCCAATAGGCAATCAAGAAACCAATCCCCACAAATTCTTAATTCCTTTCAAGCAAAAACAGCACCAATTTTCGATTTCCAACCCCCCTAATATAGCCGAAACAGTACCAAAATTCAGCAAGATGCGATTTCAAGAAACGAAAACCCTAGGGCTAGCAAATTCAATTTTTGATTCACAAACCTAATCCTAGGGATAATCTTAGCAGCACAAGGATACAAAATCAAGAATTCACTATATTTTCAAGAATTCAAAACAAGGTATCCCAACTAGAGCTTATAATTTTCAAGGCACAAACAAAGTGAGCTGCTTAACATCAACCGCAAAGACTCACTATTTCTCAACAAAACAGCACAAGAGGGATAGAAATAATTCGCAAGAAGCCCAGCAATAGATAAACCCAAGCAAGAACCGAAAACCCTTAGAATGTAGGTAAACCCGAGAATGGAACCCGAAACTGAAAACCTGAATAGAAAAACCGAAACAGAAAACCGAACCCAAAAACCAAAATTAGGGTTTAGGGTTTAGGGTTAGGGTTTAGGGTTTAGGGTTAGGGTTAGGGGTTAGGGTTTATAATTGAGAACCGAACCCTAGGGAATAAACCAAAACCCGAGCAGCACAGCCCTAGCAAAACTGAAAACCGAACCCTTTTTATGAAGCACAAAACCGAACCCTTCAAGAATTCTGAAAACCTGATTTATCTAAACCCGATTTAATTTCTGAATTTTACAGCAAGGGCAGTCTGGGTATTTAGAAGATATTTACGATTTTAAAGATGGAAAACAGTACACAAATCGCAAATTGAAGAGCTTGAAGAAAAAAAAATTTCCCCCAAGAAGATGAATTCTAATCCAAGAATTTCAAGAATAATCAAGACTAACAAGGAAAAGAAAACACCTGGAAAGGATTTGATCGGTTGATCTCCTCCAGCCACGAACCACTCCTTAGCTCTGATACCAATTGATGTGGACGGTTGTACACATGCGGATAATGTTGCCAAGGACCTTGTGATTAAGCGGCGAGCTCGTATAAGACTCTAACTTACCTTCGAAATCAGAATAAACAAAAAGACCTAATCTAGTTGTTTTTGTTTTAGATTCGAACCAAGTGTAAGAAAAGAGTTTTGAACATGCGAGTAATTAGGTAGAGCAAATAACCTAATTAGCTAAGTTCATGCAATTATGTAAATTATGACATGCAAATACATAAAGCAATAAAAGGAGGTACTTCAAACACTAAGTTTATGATCTGAAATACTCTGAATATTATTATGCATGGCTGCCCTATTTATAGGGTAGGATCAGCCGAAAACAAGGAAGAAAATAGTAAGGAATTAGAATTGGAAATTAACCAAGAGGTTAATTTCCTTTACAATACCAAACCCGAAAGAAGTGGGTAATGGTAGAAAAGGTAAGTAAATTTCGTTCACCCCCTTTTTGTTAAGAGGCAGCCGAAATTACACTTAAAAACAATAAGGAAAGAATAAAAATCCTACTCCCAAAAAGAGATCAAGAAGGAACCCTTTTTGGAAACTAACTAAAAGAGTAAAAAGAACACTTAAGTGACTTAAAAGTCCCTAACTAATTAAAGCCGTGTGGGCTGTCCATGCGGCTTCCTTGCTTCTTTGGGCTGGCCGAAGACTTGTGGGCTGGTCCATGAGTTTTGGGTTGGCCCAAATTGTAGGGAACTTTATTAATTGTTTCTTTAAAGCCCAAGAACCTTCCGGCATCTTCAAGACTTCAAGAAACAGCCTTCTTTTTTAATGTGAAGTGCTGAATTGCGCCTCTCCTTCAAAGATTGTTAGAAGAGTTGCAATTTGAACATTTCCTCCATTTTCCTCCAAGGCGTGAGCTTCCATTTGGCGTCCATCTTTTCGACTCATAATGTGTGCTGTTTTAGCTCTGGATATCCTTATCACAGGTTTTCGCTTTTCTTTATCCAATGTCAGGTGGAGGTGCTCCTAACCCTTTGGGGAACGAGCACATCCTGGCTGTAATTGCGCAACTCTCCGCGCAATTTGCTACACTCACGGAGGAAGTTGCCGAACTCAGGACTGAATGGGAACAGAGGCGCACAGACTCAGACGACGATGTGGCCGCACCAAGCACCAACGCCACAGACCAGCCTTTCGCAGGCCTCAGTCAGTGCAAAACGACCGTTCCGCCCTTTGTTGGAGGCACGAATCCAGAGGACTATCTCGACTGGGAGATGAAGATGGAGCGCATTTTTGAACTTCATGCGATCCCGAAACATAAGAAAGTCCAACTTGCAGTGGTCCATTTCACAGACTATGCCCTAATCTGGTGGAATCAACAAATGGATCAACGCAGAAACACGCGTCCCATGCAGGCCCGTGCTCCGCCTCTCTCGTGGTTTGATTTGACTACATCTATGCGTAAAACCTTTGTGCCTGATTACTATTTTAGAGAATTGTATAGGAAATTACATACTCTTGTACAAGGTTCAATGTCTGTAGATGAATATTTTAGAAAGTTAGAGATGGCAAAAATTAGGGCTAATGTACAGGAAGATGAGCCCGCGTCTATGGCTCGTTTTCTTAATGGTTTGAACAGGGGTATTGCTTTAGTTGTTGAATTGCATAATGCTACGACTCTGACAGACATGCTACATAAGGCTCGAGTCATGGAGGAGTACCTGAAGTCTGTTCCACCCATCCAGACGCCAACCAACGCCCCGCCAGCTTGGAAAAGGAATCTGGTATATTCTCCACCGGCAAGGAGGCCGATCCAGTCAGAGAGAAAAGCTCTAGTCCCTGTTGCCGCCACTTCTTCTTCTTCAACGCCAGCTAAGACGCCATCAAATCCCAGACAGTCTATCAGTAACGTTACTTGCCACAAGTGCTCAGGCCGTGGCCACTACATGCGGGATTGTCCAAATATCCGGAAGGTCTTATTGGGACAAGATGGTGAGTACATTTCAGAGGAGGACAAAGAAGATCCAACCGTTGACCCTTCACAGGAGTTAACTGACAGCACTCAGTCTACACTAGTGGAGCAATTCGAGTTCCTCGAGGAAGATCCCTCTCAGAATTTGGTTACTCGCACTCTGACTACAGCTGCTGTCCCAGACACTACTCAACGGACAAACATCTTCCACGCCAGAACTAAGGTAAATGGAAAGTTGTGTGTTCTGATTATTGATGGAGGGAGCTGCACAAACGTTGCTAGTGAATACATGGTTGACAAGCTGAAGCTTCCTGTTATCAATCATCCACATCCTTATCGGCTACAATGGCTCGACAGCTCAGACGGCTACAGAGTCACTAACCAGGTAAGCGTACCATACGCTATCGGTAAGTTCGAATCCACTGTTTTATGTGATGTTCTGCCAATGGAGGCTTGTCACATTCTACTCAGACGACCATGGCTCTTTGACCTGAAGGCAACACATGATGGGGTCGTCAACACTTACTCGGTCTGCCAGGAGGGCAAGATCCACACGTTCCTACCAATGCCGTCGACTGAAGTGCGATCCGAAGTAGTTCGCATGAAGGAGTCCATCGCAAACTGGGAAGCTGAAAAGCGCCAAGCGAAGGGTAAGGGGAAAGAACTTGTAAAGGGTAGTAAGGCAAACTCTGATAAGCCTGATCAGGACAAAGTTAGGAATAGTTGTTTTGCTACCAAGGGAGAGATAGGTCAAGTGTTAGACAACAATGATGATGTACTGGTTTTAGTCTGTAAAGATAGTTGTACTAACCCTGATGGTATCCCTCGGGATATCCCTACAGAAGTCTCTTCTTTGTTGCAGGAATTCGCTGATGTCTTTCCAGAAGAGTTGCCGCAGGGTCTGCCGCCACTTCGAGGAATCGAACATCAGATTGATTTCATCCCTGGCGTACCAATTCCGAACAAGCCTGCCTACAAAGCAAATCCGGAGGAAACAAAGGAATTGCAGAGACAAATAGACAAGCTGCTCGCAAATGGTCAGGTTAGGGAATCTCTAAGTCCTTGTGCTGTACCTGTTATTCTAGTCCCTAAGAAAGACAGTACTTGGAGAATGTGTGTTGATTGTAGAGCTGTAAATAAGATAACAATCAAGTATAGGCACCCTATCCCTAGGCTTGATGACATGTTAGAGGATTTGCATGGTTCTACGATTTACACAAAAATAGATCTTACACAGGGTTATCATCAAATTCGCATGAGGGAAGGGGATGAATGGAAAACTGCTTTTAAGACTACATTTGGTTTGTATGAGTGGTTAGTCATGCCTTTTGGTCTCACAAATACACCTAGTACTTTCATGAGGTTAATGATTCATGTGCTTAGAAAGTTTATAGGTAAATTTGTTGTTGTGTATTTTGATGATATTCTGATCTATTCCAGAGATTATGAATCGCATGTTGAACATCTTCGTTTGGTCTTAATTGAATTGCGTGCTAATAACCTATATGCCAAGATGCAAAAATGAACTTTTTGTGTTTCGGAGGTTGTTTTTCTCAGTTTTGTAGTCTCTGCAGAAGGTGTCAAAGTTGATGATGCCAAGGTGAAGGCCATTAGGGATTGGCCGCAACCAACTTCGGCCGCCCAGGTTCGGTCATTCCATGGATTGGCTGGATTCTACAGACGGTTTGTGGAGGATTTTTTCACTAAAGCCGCTCCTCTTAATGATCTTTGCAAGAAGAATGTTCCATTTGTGTGGGGGCAGGCTCAGGAAAACGCCTTTACTATTTTAAAGCATGATCTCACTCATGCACCTGTTTTAGCATTACCTGATTTTGATAAAGTGTTTGAACTAATGTGTGATGCATCAGGTGTTGGAATTGGCGCTGTTTTAATGCAGGAAAGAAAGCCAATCTCCTTTTTCAGTGAGAAGCTTAAAGGAGCTGCTTTGAATTATCCTACATATGATAAAGAGCTCTATGCTGTTGTCCGCGCTTTTGAGACTTGGTCGCATTATTTGATGGCTAAGGAATTTGTTGTTCATAGTGATCATGAGTCTCTTAAGCATTTGAAAGGACAGAATAAGTTGAATAGACGTCATGCTAAGTGGGTTAACTTTATTGAATCTTTTCCTTATATTATCAAGTATAAGAAAGGTAAGGATAATTTAGTTGCTGACGCTCTATCTCGAAGGTATGAAATTCTGACAATTCTTGATCATACTTTGTTAGGTTTCGCATACCTCAAGGATTTATATGCTTCTGATGTTGATTTTGCTGATTTGTATAAAGCATGTGAATCTGGTGCATTCCAAAAGTACTATAGACATGATGGTTTTCTATTTAGGGAAAATAGGTTATGCATCCCTCGTAGTTCTGCTAGGGAATTACTGGTTATTGAAGCTCATAGTGGGGGTCTTATGGGTCATTTTGGTGTGCATAAAACTCTTGAACTGTTGCATGAACACTTTTATTGGCCATATATGCGCAAAGATGTCCAGAATGTTTGCACACGATGCATTAATTGTTTGCAAGCTAAATCTACTTCTAAACCCCATGGACTTTACACGCCTTTGCCTGTACCTTCTGTACCTTGGACTGACATTTCTATGGATTTTATTCTAGGGCTTCCGAGGACGCAGAAAGGTAATGATTAATTATTTGTTGTTGTTGATCAGTTTTCTAAGATGGCGCATTTCATTCCTTGCAGGAAATCAGATGATGCCAGACATGTAGCTGAGTTGTTCTTTCAGGGAATAGTTTGGTTGCATGGAATACCGCGCACAATTGTGTCAGATCGCGACGTCAAATTTCTGAGTTATTTTTGGAAGACTTTGTGGTCCCGCCTCGGCACAAAACTGTTGTTTTCGACTACAAGTCATCCACAGACGGATGGTCAGACGGAAGTCACCAACCGAACCATTGGCAACCTACTCAGGGCGTTAATTCAGAAGAACCTTAAGCGTTGGGAAGACATCTTGCCGGTTGCAGAGTTTGCATACAACCGAACCAAGCACTCCTCAACAGGGTCTGTCCATTTGAAGTTGCCTACGGCTTTACTCCTTTGACGGTGATGGATCTCATTCCTTTACCGCCCAAGGAACAAGTTAATCCAGACGGTGCAAAGAAAGCTGAAGCAGTGCAACGCATCCATGCTAAAGTTCGAGCTAATATGGAGAAGAAGTATGCCAAAGCCGCCTCCAATGCAAACCAACGGCGCAAGGCTGTGGACTTCGAACCAGGCGACTGGGTTTGGGTTCACATGAGGAAGGAACGATTCCCTGCCGCAAGAAGGACCAAACTCCATCCAATGGGCGATGGACCTTTTCAGATAGTTTCCAAGATTGGACCTAACGCCTACAAACTCGACTTACCAGGTGAGTATGGTGTTAGTTCTTCCTTTAATGTTGCTGACTTGTCTCGTTTTGTTCATGAACAGGTTGCAGATTTGAGGACAAATCCTTTTCAACCAGGAGGGGATGATGCGGGCATCCAAAGTCAAGCAACAAGTCAAAGTCAAGATGTAAGTGGTTCCGGAGAAGCTGAGGAGGAGGTTCGAGTTCTACATCGAGGCCCGACAATGCTTCAGGATCCAAGCCCATATCAAAGGGATCCACTTGTAGACATCACTGGGCCCATGACCAGAAGCAGAGCGAAGAAGGTTCGAGATGCACTCAACAACCTTGTTCAAGCTTGCCATCAGGATGCTCAGCTGATTGTAGAAGCCCACGCCTTGGAAAACAAAGACGGAAAGGTTCAAATTGCGACTGATGTGGACGGTTGTACACATGCGGATTGAAGTTGCCAAGGACCTTGTGATTAAGTAGCGAGCTCGTATAATACTCTATCTTACCCGAAAAATCAGAGAAACAAAAAGAACTTAACCCAAGCTAATTTATTTTAGATTTTCAAACCACGTGTAAGAAAAGAGTTTTGAAACATGCGAATTAATTAGGTAGAGCAAGTAACCTAATTAGCTAAGTTTCATGCAATTATGTAAACTACAACATGCAAATACATAAAGCAATAAAGGGATGGTACTCAAAACACTTAGTTTTATGATCTGAATACTCTGAATATTATTGATGCACGGCTGCCCTTTTATAGACTAAGGGATAGCCGAAAAAGTCATAAAAAGAATAAGGAAAAGAAGTAGAATTGGAAATCAATCTTTACAATACCAAACCCTGAAAGAAGTGGGTAATGGTAAAACAAAAAGGAAATTTCGGTCACCTAATTTTTTAGTGGCAGCCGAAATTGCAAACTAAAAACAAGAAGGAAAAGAATAAAAATCCTACTCCAAAAAGGAGATCAAGAAGTGATCTTTTTTGGAAACTAATTAAACTAAGGGCAAAATAGGAAACATGCACAAATCCTTATTTTCCCCAAAACCCTAACCCTTAACTTCCAACCCTAACTAATTAAGTTTGGCCGTGTGGGCTTTCTTGGGCTTTGGCCGATCCCAACTGTTGTGGAATGGACTCCATGAGTTTGGGTCGGCCCAATGTTGATGTCGCATTTATGGAATGATGAAGGGAGCTTCTGGAATCTTCTGGAACCTCCCAGAATCATTTTGGAATCAAGATTTTCAAGATTCTTCAAGATTCTGCAAAATATGAAATTCAAGATTTTCAAGAAAATCAAGAACTTCAGGAAATGTCTCTTTAATGTCAAAGAACCTTCTGGCGTCTTCAAGAACTTCAAGAAACAACCCTTTTCTTTATTGTGGAGAGTTTGGAGATGCATTGTCTTCAAGGATCCTTTTGACTAGAATGACTCTCACACTCTTCCCCGCATTCTTTTCAAGGGCTTTGCCTTCAGGTTGGCTTCGTGAATTCTGACTCGTAATGTGTGTTGTTTTAGCCCTGGATGTCCTCATCAGTGACTCTCCTAACAATTCTAGAAGAAAAGGCGCAATTCCCCAATCCACAATGAAGAAGAAGGCTGTTTCTTGAAGTTCTTGAAGACACCAGAAGGTTCTTGGACTTTAAAGAAACAATTCTTGAAGTTCTTGATTTTACTTAAATTCTTGAATTTCATATTTTGTAGAATCTTGAAGAATCTTGAAAATCTTGATTCCGAAATGATTCCGGGAGGTTCCAGAAGCTCCCTTCATCATTCCATAATGCGACATCAACATTGGGCCGACCCAACTCATGAAGTCCATTCCACAAATTAGGATTGGCCAGCCCAACAAGAAAAGCCCACGCGGCCAAGCTTAAGTCATTAGGGTTGGAAGTTAAGGGTTAGGGTTTGGGGGAAAATAAGGGTTTGTGCATGTTCCCTATTTTGCCCTTAGTTTAATTAGTTTCCAAAAAGGGTTCCTTCTTGATCTCCTTTTTGGAGTAGGATTTTATTCTTTTCCTTCTTGTTTTGGGTTGTAATTTTTCAGCTACCACAAGTTTAAGGGTAAACCGAAATTTCCTTTTTCTTTTACCATTCCCCACTTCTTTCAGGGTTTGGTGTTGTAAAGGAAATCAATCTCTTGATTGATTTCCAATTCTCTTATTTTTCCTTATTCTTTTAGATGACTTTTTCGGCTGTTCTTACCTATAAATAGGCAGCCGCACATCATTAATAAAACAAGTATTCAGATCATAAAAACTATTAGTTTTGAGTACTCTCCCTTTATTGCTTTATGTATTTGCATGCGTGTAGTTTACATATTGCATGAAACTTAGCTAATTAGGTTAATTGCAATACCTAATTATTTCGCATGTTTCAACTCTTTCTTACACTTGGTTCGAAAATCTAAAACAAATTAGCTTAGGTTAGCTTCTTTTTGTTTCTCTTATTTTTGAGTAAGTTAGAGATTATACGAGCTACGCTACTTAATCACACTTTCCGGGAAACTTTCATCCGCATGTGTACAACCGTCCACATCACAATTAATATCACAAAATCCTGGGCAATGGTAACAAGCAAGCAATCAATCACACAAAGAACAAACTATATAGGAAAGTAGTCAAAAATCTTTCGGAAAAAAGAACTTGGTTCGATTTTCAGTTGTAAAAACACCTTTTCGAAAAAGAAATTTTGATAATATAGCTTAAATAAGAAGTACACGAAAAATAAATTTCGGGGAGAAGCACTCAAAGTTCAGAGAGAATGGCAGTGCACAAAGACAAAATTCAAGCTATAATTCAGAGTGAATGTTCAGGTCGCACGAAAAGATAGCAAGCTAAAGAAGCAGGGCAATTCAATTGAAGAAATAAGAATAATTAGCAGGTTTGAAACAAATCAGGAAAGACCTAACTAACCCAAGAAGTGACCACCCTACCCAACGGGTAATCAAGAAACCAATTCCAACCAATTATTCAAGTGTTTTGAAAAAATAATTTAACCCCTGTGGCGGAAAAATTCCCCTGATGTCACTGTGGTGTTGTGGGGAGTAGTGGCAAAAATGTACACTATCAACTTTGCAAGCACAATGACAGAGAAGAAGATTCCCAATAAAGAAAAGAAACATCTTTGGCTTTGGAGCGTACTGCTATGGGGAGTAGTGTCAATGAACGAACACTATCAACTTTGCATGCACACTTTAAACCGTGGAGAAATCAATTCTTGAAGCAATTGCCACAAAGATACCAAAATTGCAATTTTATCACCTCCCAAGCCAAATATGCGATTTTAGAACTTTAAACAGCACGACGATACAGTTTCAGGAATTCGATATTTTCAAGAATTCAAAACAAGGTAGGCGTGCAGATATATCACAAATTGCAAAACAAGGTGAGTGGCTAAACTTCAACCGCCAAAGTTCACCGAATTCAATAAAATTTGCAAATAGGGAGAGGTGTGTAAAACAGTCCAATACAGAGCAATTTCAGCAACAAAAAGTGTAAGTTATCCTTTAATTGCAACCAAAAACAGCACTAATTGGATCCACAAAGGCAATTGCAAAACAGTACCAAAAGTGAGCAAAAGAGCCCTAGCTTTAAAACCCTAAAAACCGATTTTCCAAATTATAAAGAAACCGATTTTACACTTTCTTTTCGCAAATTCTTCTTCCTTTTTCAAACCACAATTTCAATTTTACTAGCAAAACAATATGATCAAAATCGAAAGTTTATTTAAGAAAAACAGAAAAAATTTTCTCAAAAAGGAGTGTTCTTTTCCACAAATTCATTAATTAAAGTAGAATAAAGGAAGAGAAAACACCTGATGATTCAACTGAGTTACTTTAGTCTCCTCCGGTCGAGCAAACAGCCCTGGCGCTCTGATACCAATTGATGCAAACCCTTGATTTCCAACGCCTTGGGAAACCAAGAACTCTACGCGGAATGTGACAAGGAAAGTCTGAATGCAAGACACTGCTCTTAAACCCTAGAATCCTTACCCTTGGATTCGGCAAACTACTAACTTACAAAAGTAAATTAAACACGCAATTCGAACCAAGTGGAGTAAACTAGAATTCGAAACAAAGCCTTGATTAATAGACAGAGCAATTATCTATTAGCCTATAGTTTCTTGACTTTTAGCAATTAACAAGCATGCAAATTACATAAGCCCAAAATAAAGGTGACTGATTAAAGAAGTATAAATTCTAACTTAATCAATAATCAACTATTTTAAATTTGAATTCGGCAGCCCCTATTTATAGAGTAGGTTGGCCAAATTTTAATCCTAAAATAACTAAGAAAAGAAGTGAATTTGGAAACCAATCAAGAGATTGATTTCATACAATAACCAAGTCCTAAAGGAACTAGGACTGGTTAAAGAAAGGAATTTCGGCTGCAAGTAGTTGGTGCTGGCCGAAAAATACAATTAAATTTAAGGAAATAAAGAAGTAAAAATAAATCACAAAAAGGTTTCAAGAAGGTAAACCTTTTTGGACACTACCTACAAATCAGCCTAAGTTGTAACAACTTGTAACAACCCTAACTAACTTGTAACAAACTTTGAGTAGAATTAGGAAACATGCACAAATCCTAATCCTCCCTAACCTAAGCTTCCAAGTGGCGTGTGGGCTGCTCCTTGTGGGCTTGGCCTGGCTGAAAATTTGTGAAGTGGATTTCAAGGTGGGTTTCAGCCCATTTGAGGTGGCGCATGGTGGAGATGATGTAGGGAGGTTCTGGAATCTTCTGGAATCTCCCGGAATCATTTCGGAACGTCAAAAATCAAGAACTTCAAGATTCTTCAAGATTTTCAAAATTCTTCAAGATTCAGTAAGCCGCAAAATTCAAGATTTTCAAGAAAATCAAGAACTTCAAGAAATGCCCTTTCCTTCAGTTGGATTGAGTAGTAGGTGCCATTTCCATTGTGATGGAGAGTAAAGTGACGCTTTTATCCTTCCTTATATTTTCTTCAAGGGCGTTTGTATCCTCAACGAGTTGGGCTTCTGTAGCACTCCTTTGGAGAAGGTTTTCAAGATCTTCTCTGAGCTTCCTTGTCCTTCTTCGGGTCATAGGCCCAACTATGTAAACGAACGGATCTCTTTGATATGGGCTCGGGTCCTGGAGCATTGGCGGGCCTCTATGGAGCACACGAACCTCTGCTGCACTTTCCGAGTCCTCATTGGTTGAACTAGGATCCTCTGTGTACTGACTTGGCGTAGGGCTGGGGATGCCCTCATCAATAGGGTAGTACCGAAATTTAATTTTGTTAAAAAAAAATTTCTTAAGAAAGAGCGTTCTAATTCCGAGAATTTCAAGAAGAAATCAAGACTAACAAGGATTAGAAAACACCTGATGATTTGGCCGAGTTACTTCACCCTCCTCTTGTCACGCAACCAGCCTTGGCTCTGATACCAATTGATGTGGACCGGAGTTCACGATGCGGAATACTTGCCAAGGAAAGTCTGGAAATTGCGAGACGCAGCTCTTGACCTCTAGAATCCCTACCTTGGATTTGGCAGTCTACTAAAATTAACCTAAGCTAATTTTAAACACGCAAATCGAACCAAGATCAAGAATATAAAGAGTCGAAACAAAGCATGCAATTAGGCAGAGCAATTACCTAATAGCCTATAGTTTCTAAACTTATGGCAATTCACAAAACATGCAAATTACGAAAGCTCAAAATAAGAGAATGATTCAAAAAGTATAAAACTATACTATTCTATTACTTGAATCAAAATTGTGTGTTGAAAAATGAAGAAGAGGACCCCTATTTATAGTTATAGGCAGCCGAATTCTTCAGTACAAGTTGGTAGAAATCAACTAAAATTGGAATTCAATCAAGAGATTGATTCCTTACAAACTGAAACCTAAAAGAACTAGGTTTTAGTTAAAATGCTGAATTCGGTTTTCTCACTAATGTATCTAACCGAAATTCCTAGCTAAATAAAGAAGTATAAATGAATCAAAACTAAAAAGTAGAAATCAATCAAGAGATTGATCTCTTGAAAAGAAACAAACCTAAAGGAACTAGGTTTGTTTAAGTGATAATATTTCGATTGTATTAAGAGATAATGGCAGCCAAAATTTATGAAATTAATTAGAAGTAAAAATAATATAAACTACTAGAATTAATTGGAGTTGTAAACTCAAACTAACTCCTTTAAAACCCTAGCTCAAATTCGGATGTGGGCTGCTCAATTGGGCTTCCAATTTCAGATTCCTCTCGATGAGGGCATCCCCAGCTGATGAGGGCATCCAAAGTCAACCAACAAGTCAAAGTCAAGATGCAAGTGATTCCGGAGAAGCTGAGGAGGATGTTCGAGTTCTACATAGAGGTCCTACAATGCTTCAGGATCCAAGTCCGTACCAGAGGGATCCACTTGTAGACATAACTGGGCCAATGACCAGAAGCAGAGCGAAGAAGGTTCGAGATGCACTCAACAACCTTGTTCAAGCTTGCCATCAGGATGCTCAGTTAATTGTAGAAGCCCATGCCTTGGAGGAAAATGGAGGAAATGTGCAAATTGCAAATCTTCTACAAATCTTTGAAGAAGAAGTGCAATTCACCAAGTCCAAATAAAGAAGAAGGCTGTTTCTTGAAGTCTTGAAGATACCGGAAGGTTCTTGGGCTTTAAAAGAAACAAATCATGAAATTCCCTACACATTGGGCCGACCCAAACTCATGGAAATCAAGTCCACAAGTTCGGCCAGCCCAAGGAGCAAGGAAGCCGCACAAAGCAGCCCACAAAGGAAGCCCACACGGTTTTCTTAGTTAATTAGGGATTTCTCCTTTTAATTAATTATGTTCTTTTATTTCTTTAAGTTAGTTTCCAAAAAGGGTTTCCTTATTCTTTTTGGAAGTAGGAATTTTATTCTTTTCCTTATTTTTAGAGTGCAAATTCGGATTACCACTTGTTAAGGGTAAAACTGAATTGCCTTTTTCTTTTTCTTACCAAATTCTACTTCTTTCCGGATTTGGTAAAGGAAATTAACCTCTTGGTTAATTTCCAATTCTTTTCCTTATTTTCTTTCTTATTTTCGGCCACCCCTACACCTATAAATAGGGCAGCCATGCATAATAATATTCAGAGTATTCAGATCAAAAACTTAGTGTTTGAGATACCTCCTTTTATTGCTTTATGTATTTGCATGTCGTAGTTACATAATTGCATGAACTTAGCTAATTAGGTTATTTGCTCTACCTAATTATTCGCATGTTCAAAACTCTTTTCTTGCACTTGGTTCGAATCTAAAACAAAAACAACTAGATTAGGTCTTTTTGTTTATTCTGATTTCGAAGGTAAGATAGAGTCTTATACGAGCTCGCCGCTTAATCACAAGGTCCTTGGCAACATTATCCGCATGTGTACAACCGTCCACATCAATTGGTATCAGAGCTAAGGAGTGGTTTCGTGGCTGGAGGCGATCAACCGATCAAATCCTTTCCAGGTGTTTTCTTTTCCTTGTTCATCTTGATTATTCTTGAAAATTCTTGGATTAGAACTCATCTTCTTGGGGGAAATTTTTTTTTTCTTCAAGCTCTTCAATTTGCGATTTTTGTACTGTTTTCCATCTTTAAAAATCGCAAATATTTTCTAAATACCCAGACTGCCCTTGCTGTAAAATTTCAGAAAATAAATCGGGTTTTAGAAAATAAGTTCGGGTTTTTGGCAAATCGGGTTTAAGAAATTTTTAAGGGTTCAGTTTCTGTGCATCAAATTGGGTTCGGGTTTTTGCTTCTTTTAGGGTTCTTGGATTTCTCTCCTAAACCCTAAACCCTAACCTAACCCTAAACCCTAAACCCTAACCCTAAACCCTAAACCCTAAACCCTAAACCCTAAACCCTAAACCCTAAACCCTAACCTAACCCTAAACCCTAATTTCGGTTTTTGGGTTCGGTTTTCTGTTTTGGTTTTGCTATTTGGGTTTTCAGTTTCGGGTTCCATTCTCGGGTTTACCTACTTTCTAAGGGTTTTCGGTTCTTGCTTGGGTTTATCTATTGCTGGGCTTCTTGCGAATTATTTCAATCCCTCTTGTGCTGTTTTGTTGAAAAATAGTGAGTTTTTGCGGTTGATGTTAAGCAGCTCACTTTGTTTGCGCAATTGAAAATTATATGCTCTAGTTGGGATACCTTGTTTTGAATTCTTGAAAATATATTGAATTCTTGGTTTTGTATCCTTGTGCTGCTAAGATAATTCCTAGGAATTGGTTAGTGAGTCAAAAATCGAACTTGCTAGCCCTAGGGTTGTCAATTCTTGAAATCGCATATTGCTGCAATTTGGTGCTGTTTTCGGTTAATTGAGGGATTAGAAATTGCAAGTTGGGTACTGTTTTGCCTATTAGGAGCATTGATAATTTGTGGGGATTGGTTTCTTGATTACCTATTGGGTGGGTGATCTCTTCTTTGGGTAGTTTTAGGACTTTCCTAAAGTTGTTTCAACTCTGCTTATATTTCTTTGCTTCTATTCAATTTTGAATTGCCCTGCTTTCATATTGCCTAGTTATCTTTTCGTGCTACCTGGACATTTGCTCTTTAATTATAGTTTGGATTTTGTCATCATGCACACTCATCTTTTCTGAAATTTGAGGGCTTATCCCCGAAATTTCCTGTTGTGTACTTCATATCTGAACTATATTACAAATATCGTTTTGCGAAAAGATTTTTCAAAATTAGAACCAAGTGTTGGTTTTAGCGAAAATTTTTGCTTCTTTCTTAAGTGTATTGCTTTTGTGTGATTTGCTGCGTGCCTAATACATTTATCAATACCGGGAGGTTTGAGTGGTAAAAGGCTTGAGTGCACATCTTATACAGGGCGCCACCCTAGAGTGAAACACAGGGTTGTGTGTAGCTATTAGGTGGGAAACACTTGGGGGAATAAGGGGGGTTAAGGTATTTCTCACTTTTCCTTATTCTTAGCAGACAGGTTTTCGCTTTCTTATCCAATGTCAGGTGGAGGTGCTCCTAACCCTATAGGAAACGAGCAAATCCTGGCTGCGATTGCGCACTCTCCGCGCGATTCGCTACTCTCACGGAGGAAGTCGCCGACCTCAGGACTGAACGGGATCAGAGGCGCACAGACTCAGACGACGATGTTGCCGCCCCAGGCACCAACGCCACAGACCAGCCATTCGCAGGCCTCAGTCAGTGCAAAACTACCGTTCCACCCTTTGTCGGAGGCACGAATCCTGAGGAGTACTTAGACTGGGAGATGAAGATGGAGCGCATCTTTGAGCTTCATGCGATCCCAGAGCACAAGAAGGTCCAACTCGCAGTTGTACATTTCACAGACTATGCCCTAATCGGTGGAATCAGCAGCAGGACCAGCGCAGAAATACACGCCCAATGCGTGCCCGCGCACCGCCTCTCTCTTGGTTTGATTTGACTACTTCTATGCGTAGGACTTTTGTACCGGACTACTATTTTAGAGAATTGTATAGGAAATTACATACTCTTGTACAAGGTTCTATGCTGTAGATGAGTACTATAGAAAATTGGAGATGGCTAAAATTAGGGCTAATGTACAGGAAGATGAGCCCGCATCTATGGCTCGTTTTCTTAGTGGTTTAAACAGGGGTATTGCTTTAGCTGTGGAATTGCAGAATGCTACAACGCTGACAGACATGCTGCACAAAGCTCGGGTTATGGAGGAATATCTGAAGTCCGTTCCACCAGTCCGGACACCTACCAGCGCCCCACCAGCCTGGCGCAAGAATCCTGCCTACTCTCCACCGGCACGGAGGCCGATCATGTCTGAGCGCAAAGCCCTAATCCCTGTTGCCGCCGCCACCTCTTCTTCATCACAGCAGAAAACGCCATCCACTCCCAGACAGTCTATCAGCAACGTAACTTGCCACAAGTGCTCAGGCCGTGGCCACTACATAAGGGATTGTCCAAATATCCGGAAGGTCTTGTTGGGACAAGATGGTGAGTACATTTCAGAGGAGGATGAAGAAGGCCCAACCGTTGACCCTACAAAGGAGTTAACTGACAGCACTCCGTCAGAGCCTGTGGAGCAGTTCGAATTTCTTGAAGAAGATCCATCTCAGAACTTGGTTACTCGCACTCTGACTACAGCTGCTGTCCCGGACACGTCCCAGAGGACAAACATTTTCCATGCCCGCACCAAGGTAAATGGAAAGTTTTGTGTTCTGATTATTGATGGAGGGAGTTGTACTAATGTTGCTAGTGAGTATATGGTTGATAAGCTGCGCCTCCCTATCATCAATCATCCTCGTCCTTATCGGCTTCAATGGCTCGACAGCTCAGACGGCTACAGAGTCACCAAGCAAGGTAAGCGTACCATACGCTATCGGTAAGTTCGAATCCACGGTTTTATGTGATGTTCTGCCAATGGAGGCTTGTCACATTCTACTCGGACGACCATGGCTCTTTGACCTGAAGGCAACACATGATGGGGTCGCCAACACTTACTCGGTCTGCCAGGAGGGCAAGATCCACACGTTCCTACCAATGCCACCGGCTGAAGTGCGATCAGAAGCTGTTCGCATGAAGGAGTCAATCGCAAACTGGGAAGCTGAAAGGCGCCAAGCGAAGGGTAAGGGGAAAGAACTTGTAAAGGGTAGTAAGGCGAACTCTGATAAGCCTGATCAGGACAAAGTTAGGAATAGTTGTTTCGCAACTAAGGGAGAGATAGGACAAGTGTTAGCCAACAATGATGATGTACTGGTTTTGGTTTGTAAAGATAATTGTGCTGACTCTAACGATGTCCCTCGGGATAACCAGTTAGAATCTCTTCTTTGTTGCAGGAATTCAATGATGTTTTTCCAGAAGAGTTGCCGCAGGGTCTGCCGCCACTTCGAGGAATTGAACATCAAATTGATTTCATCCCTAGCGCACCACTTCCGAACAGACCTGCCTATAAAGCAAATCCGGAGGAAACAAAGGAGTTGCAACAACAAATAGACAAGCTGCTCGCAAATGGTCAGGTAAGGGAATCTCTAAGTCCTTGTGCTGTACCTGTTATTCTAGTCCCTAAGAAAGAAGGTACATGGAGAATGTGTATGGATTGTAGAGCTGTGAATAAGATAACAATCAAGTATAGGCATCCTATCCCTAGGCTTGATGACATGTTAGAGGATTTGCATGGTTCTACTGTTTATACAAAAATAGATCTAACACAGGGCTATCATCAAATTCGCATGAGGGAGGGGGACGAATGGAAGACTGCTTTTAAAACTAAATTTGGTTTATATGAGTGGTTAGTCATGCCCTTTGGTCTCACAAATGCACCTAGTACTTTCATGAGATTAATGAATCATGTACTTAGAAAGTTATAGGTAAATTTGTTGTTGTGTATTTTGATGATATCTTGATCTATTCCAGAGATTATGATTCGCATGTTGAACATCTTCGTTTGGTTTTAATTGAATTACGTGCTAATCAGTTATATGCCAAGATGCAAAAGTGTACCTTTTGTGTTTCGGAGGTTGTTTTTCTTGGTTTTGTAGTCTCTGCAGATGGTGTCAAAGTTGATGATGCCAAGGTGAAGGCCATTAGGGATTGGCCGCAGCCAACTTCGGCCGCCCAGGTTGGTCATTCCATGGATTGGCTGGATTCTACAGGCGGTTTGTAAAAGATTTCTCCACTAAAGCCGCGCCCCTCAATGATCTCTGCAAGAAGAACACACCATTTGTGTGGGGGCCAGCTCAGGAAAAAGCTTTTACTGTTTTAAAGCATGATCTCACTCATGCACCTGTTTTAGCATATTACCTGATTTTGATAAAGTGTTTGAACTAATGTGTGATGCATCAGGTATTGGAATTGGCGCTGTTCTTATGCAGGAAAGAAAGCCTATCGCCTTTTTCAGTGAGAAGCTTAAAGGAGCTGCTTTGAATTATCCTACATATGATAAGAGCTCTTTGCTGTTGTCCGTGCTTTTGAAACTTGGTCACATTATTTGATGGCTAAGAAATTTGTTGTTCATAGTGATCATGAGTCTCTTAAGCATCTGAGGAAGGACAGAATAATTTGAATAGACGTCATGCTAAGTGGGTTAACTTTATTGAATCTTTTCCTTATATTATCAAGTATAAGAAAGGTAAGGATAATTTAGTTGCTGACGCTCTATCTCGCAGGTATGAAATTCTGACAATTCTTGATCATACTTTGTTAGGTTTCGCATACCTCAAGGATTTATATGCTTCTGATGTTGATTTTGCTGATTTGTATAAAGCATGTGAATCTGGTGCATTCCAAAAGTTCTTTAGGCAGGATGGTTTTCTGTTTAAGGAAAATAGGTTATGCATTCCTCGTAGTTCCGCTAGGGAATTACTGGTTCGTGAAGCTCATAGTGGGGGTCTTATGGGTCATTTTGGTGTAAATAAAACACTTGAACTGTTGCATGAACACTTTTATTGGTCGCATATGAGAAAGGATGTACAGCATGTTTGCTCTAGATGCATTAATTGTTTGCAAGCTAAATCTACTTCTAAACCCCATGGGCTTTACACGCCATTACCCATACCTTCTGTACCTTGGACTGACATTTCTATGGATTTCATTTTAGGTCTCCCGAGGACGCAGAAAGGTAATGACTCTTTATTTGTCGTTGTTGATCGTTTCTCTAAAATGGCGCATTTCATTCCTTGCAGGAAATCAGATGATGCCAAACATGTAGCTGAGTTATTCTTTCAAGGTATTGTTCGGCTACATGGAATTCCAAGGACAATTGTGTCAGATCGCGACGTCAAATTTCTGAGTTTCTTTTGGAAGACTTTGTGGTCCCGCCTCGGCACAAAACTGTTGTTTTCGACTACAAGTCATCCACAGACGGATGGTCAGACGGAAGTCACCAACCGAACCGTTGGCAACCTACTCAGGGCGTTAATTCAGAAGAATCTCAAACGTTGGGAAGACATCTTGCCAGTTGCAGAGTTTGCATACAACCGAACCAAGCACTCCTCAACAGGGTTCTGTCCATTTGAAGTTGCCTACGGCTTTACTCCTTTGACGGTGATGGATCTCATTCCTTTGCCGCCCAAAGAACAGGTCAATCCAGACGGTGCAAAGAAAGCTGAAGCAGTGCAACGCATACATGCTAAAGTTCGAGCTAATCTGAGAAGACGTATGCCAAAGCCGCCGCCAATGCAAACCAACGGCGCAAGGCTGTGAACTTTGAACCAGGCGACTGGGTTTGGGTTCACATGAGGAAGGAACGATTCCCTGCAGCGAGAAGGACCAAACTCCATCCAAGGGCGATGGACCTTTTCAGATCGTTTCCAAGATTGGGCCTAACGCCTACAAACTCGACTTACCAGGTGAGTATGGTGTTAGTTCTTCCTTTAATGTTGCTGACTTGTCTCCTTTTGTTGATGAACAGGTTGCTGATTTGAGGACAAATCCTTTTCAACCGGGAGGGGATGATGAGGGCATCCAAAGTCAACCAACAAGTCAAAGTCAAGATGCAAGTGATTCCGGAGAAGCTGAGGAGGATGTTCGAGTTCTACATAGAGGTCCTACAATGCTTCAGGATCCAAGTCCGTACCAGAGGGATCCACTTGTAGACATAACTGGGCCAATGACCAGAAGCAGAGCGAAGAAGGTTCGAGATGCACTCAACAACCTTGTTCAAGCTTGCCATCAGGATGCTCAGTTAATTGTAGAAGCCCATGCCTTGGAGGAAAATGGAGGAAATGTGCAAATTGCAAATCTTCTACAAATCTTTGAAGAGAAGTGCAATTCACCAAGTCCAAATAAAGAAGAAGGCTGTTTCTTGAAATCTTGAAGATACCGGAAGGTTCTTGGGCTTTAAAGAAACAATCATGAAATTCCCTACACATTGGGCCGACCCAAACTCATGGAAATCAAGTCCACAAGTTCGGCCAGCCCAAGGAGCAAGGAAGCCGCACAAAGCAGCCCACAAAGGAAGCCCACACGGTTTTCTTAGTTAATTAGGGATTTCTCCTTTTAATTAATTATGTTCTTTTATTTCTTTAAGTTAGTTTCCAAAAAGGGTTTCCTTATTCTTTTTGAAGTAGGAATTTTATTCTTTTCCTTATTTTTAGAGTGCAAATTCGGATTACCACTTGTTAAGGGTAAAACTGAATTGCCTTTTTCTTTTTCTTACCAAATTCTACTTCTTTCCGGATTTGGTAAAGGAAATTAACCTCTTGGTTAATTTCCAATTCTTTTCCTTATTTTCTTTCTTATTTTCGGCCACCCCTACACCTATAAATAGGGCAGCCATGCATAATAATATTCAGAGTATTTCAGATCAAAAACTTAGTGTTTGAGATACCTCCTTTTATTGCTTTATGTATTTGCATGTCGTAGTTTACATAATTGCATGAACTTAGCTAATTAGGTTATTTGCTCTACCTAATTATTCGCATGTTCAAAACTCTTTTCTTGCACTTGGTTCGAATCTAAAACAAAAACAACTAGATTAGGTCTTTTTGTTTATTCTGATTTCGAAGGTAAGATAGAGTCTTATACGAGCTCGCCGCTTAATCACAAGGTCCTTGGCAACATTATCCGCATGTGTACAACCGTCCACATCACCAGCCCTACTCTAAGTCAGTACACACAGGATCCCAGATCAAGAAATGAGGACTCGGAAAGTGCAGCAGAGGTTCGTGTGCTCCATAGAGGCCAGCCAATGCTCCAAGACCCGAGCCCATATCAAAGAGATCCGTTCGTTGACATAGTTGGGCCTATGACCCGAAGAAGGACAAGGAAGCTCAGAGAAGATCTTGAAAACCTTGTTCAAAGGAGTGCTACAGAAGCCCAACTCGTTGAGGACACAAACGCCCTTGAAGAAAATAGAAGGAAGGATAAAAGCATCACTTTACTCTCCATCACAATGGAAATGGCACCTACTGCTCAATCCAGCTGAAGGAAAGGGCATTTCTTGAAGTTCTTGATTTTCTTGAAAATCTTGAATTTCGCGAATTACTGAATCTTGAAGAATCTTGAAAATCGTGAACTTGAAGTTCTTGATTTTTGATGTTCTGAAATGATTCCGGGAGATTCCAGAAGATTCTAGAACCTCCCACATCATCTCCACCATGCGCCACCTCAATTGGGCTGAGACCCACCTTGAAATCCAGCTCACAATTTTTTCAGCCAGACCAAGCCCACAAGGAGAAGCCCACACGCCACTTGGAAGCTTAGGTTAGGGAAGGATTAGGATTTGTGCATGTTTCCTAATTCTACTCAAAGTTTGTTACAAGTTAGTTAGGGTTGTTACAAGTTGTTACAACTTAGGCTGATTTGTAGGTAGTTTCCAAAAAGGTTTACTGATGAGGCCATCCCCAACCCATCGACAAGTCCAAGCAGAGAGGATCTACAAGTTGAGGCAGGGGACTCGAGAAAGGAAGCAGAGCCTGTTCGTGTGCTACATCGAGGCCCAGCTATACTCCAGGACCCGAGCCCATACCAGAGAGATCCATTGGTAGATATCATTGGGCCAATGACACGCAGAAGGACAAGGAAACTCAAGGCCGACCTTGAGAACCTAGTCCAAGAGTGTTCCCGGCAATCCCAGATGGCATCCGAAGCACAAACCCCTGAAGATAAAGCCCAGAAGAGTCAGAAGGGTAAAATCATCATTTTACTCACCATTTCCGAAAAGGGGTCTAAATGAAGAATCATGAAGAAATGAAGAGTTTGTAAATTTGAGTTTCAGAAATGATTCCGGAAGCTTCCAGAAGCTTCCTACACTTTTGACAGACACGCTATTGAGTTTTGGGCCGAATCCCCTTGCAATCCACCTTCATAAATTCGGCCAGCCCAGACCAAGAGAAGGAGAGGAAATTCCGAAATTGGGAAGCCCAATTGAGAAGCCCAATCCGAAATTGTGAAGGGTTTTAATTAAGGAGTTAGTTTGAGTTATAACTTAAGTTAATTCTAGTAGTAGTTTTCAATGAGAGTTCCTACTTAAACTCTTGTTGTATTTTAATTTTACTTCTTATTCTTCTTATTTTTAAGATAATTTTTGGCTGAAATTATCCAATAATTCACCCGAATTATTATCTCTTAACAAACCTAGTTCCTTTAGGTTTGTTTCTTTTCAAGAGATCAATCTCTCGATTGATTTCTACTTCTTAGTTTTGATTCATTTCTACTTGTTATTTAGTATGGAATTTCGGCTAGGTTCACCCTTGTGAAATCCAAATCACTATCATCAACTAAACCTAGTTCTTTTAGGTTTCAGTTTGTAAGGAATCAATCTCTTGATTGAGTTCCAATTTTAATTGCTTTCTACTACTTTGTACTGAAGAATTTGGCTGCCTATAACTATAAATAGGGGTCTTCTTCTTCATTTTTCAACACACAATTTTGATTCAAGTAATAGAATAGTATAGTTTTATACTTCTTGAATCATTCTCTTATTTTGAGCTTTCGTAGTTTGCATGCTTTGTGAATTACTATAAGTTTAGAAACTATAGCTTTTTAGGTAATTGCTCTGCCTAGAATGCATGCTTTTGTTTCGACTCTTTTGTTCTTAAACTTGGTTCGATCTGCGTGTTTAAAATTAGCTTAGCTTAATTTTAGTAGACTGCCGAATCCAAGGTAGGGATTCTAGAGGTTAAGAGCTGCGTCTCACAATTTCCAGACTTTTCTTGGCAAGTATTCCGCATCGTGAACTCCGGTCCACATCAATTGGTATCAGAGCCAAGGCTGGTTGCGTGACAAGAGGAGGCTGAAGTAACTCGGCCAAATCATAAGGTGTTTTCTAATCTTTGTTAGTCTTGAATTCTTCTTGAAACTCTCGGAATTAGAACGTTCCTTCTTAAGAAATTTTTTTTTAAGAAAATTAAATTTTGGTACTACCCTACCGTTTTTATACATCAAAATCGAAATTTTTTTGGAAAAGAAAAGGAAATATCGAGAATTTTTCAGTTTTGCGGTTGAAGTTCAGTAGCTCACTTTGTTTATGGAATTTGTGAATTCTCTGTGCTACATTCTTACCCCTTGCTTCTGAAATCAGTGGTTAGCAAAAAAAAAAAAAAAAAAGAGTAAAAATCACTTTTTTTCGGGGCACTCAAAATTTTGGAATTTCACATTTCTGCAGGGGGGTTACTATTTTCGCAACTTTGGGGTAAATTTTTCTAGAAGCTCTTAATTAGTGGGAATTGGTTTCTTGATTACCTATTGGGTAGGTGATCACATCTAGGGTAGTAATATTCCTGATTCGTTCAAATCTGCTTATTATTTCTTGCTTCTTTCACTTGAATTGCCCTGTTTTCTCTGTAAACTGAATACTTTTCGTGCCACCTTATACGCCTACTCTGCACTATAACTTGAATTTTGTCATCGTGCACATTACATTAATTTCTTGAACTTTGAGGGCTTATCCCCGAAAGTTCCTTTGTGTGCATATCTTATTCAAGTTATATAACAAAATTTCTTTTCGAAAGGTTTTTACAAAACAAAATAGAACCAAGTTCTATTTTCGAAAATTTCTTTTGCTACATTCCTATATAGTTTCGTGCTTGTGTGATTTACTTATTGCTTATTACCTTTGCTCAATATCTGAGAACTTTGAGTAGTATTGATGAGGGCATCCAAAGTCCAGCAACAAATCCACAACCAAGTAAGTCCAGAGAAGTTGAGGAGGTTCGAGTTCTACATCGAGGTCCAACAATGCTTCAGGATCCAAGTCCATATCAAAGGGATCCACTTGTAGACATCATTGGGCCAATGACCAGAAGCAGAGCAAAGCAGGTTCAAGAGACACTCAACAACCTTGTACAAGCCTGCCATCAAGACGCTCAATTGATAGTAGAAGCAAACGCCTTGGAAAACAAAGACGGAAAGGTTCAAATTGCGACTCTCCTAACAATTCTTGAAGAAGAGGCGCAATTCCCCAATCCACAATGAAGAAGAAGGCTGTTTCTTGAAGTTTTTGAAAACACCGGAAGGTTCTTGGACTTTAAAGAAACAAATCTTGAAGTTCTTGATTTTACTTAAATTCTTGAATTTCATATTTTACAGAATCTTGAAGAATCTTGAAAATCTTGAAAATCTTGATTCCGAAATGATTCCGGGAGGTTCCAGAAGATTCCAGAAGCTCCCTTCATCATTCCATAATGCGACATCAACATTGGGCCGACCCAACTCATGAAGTTCATTCCACAAATTAGGATGGGCCAGCCCAACAAGAAAAGCCCACACGGCCAAACTTAAGTCATTAGGGTTGGAAGTTAAGGGTTAGGGTTTGGGGGAAAATAAGGGTTTGTGCATGTTCCCTATTTTGCCCTTAGTTTAATTAGTTTCCAAAAAGGGTTCCTTCTTGATCTCCTTTTTGGAGTAGGATTTTTATTCCTTTTCCTTATTGTTTTTAAGGGCCGACCCAACTCATGAAGTCCATTCCACAAATTAGGATGGGCCAGCCCAACAAGAAAAGCCCACACGGCCAAACTTAAGTCATTAGGGTTGGAAGTTAAGGGTTAGGGTTTGGGGGAAAATAAGAGTTTGTGCATGTTCCCTATTTTGCCCTTAGTTTAATTAGTTTCCAAAAAGGGTTCCTTCTTGATCTCCTTTTTGGAGTAGGATTTTTATTCCTTTTCCTTATTGTTTTTAAGTGTAAATTCGGCTGCCACTAACAAAAAGGGGTGACCGAAATTCCTTTCCTTTTCTTTTACCATTACCCACTTCTTTCAGGGTTTGGTATTGTAACGGAAATCAATCTCATTGATTTTTGATTTCCAATTCTACTTCTTTTCCTATTCTTTTAGATGACTTTTTTTGGCTGTTTCCTACTTATAAATAGGCAGCTGCAGATCAATATAAACAAGTATTCAGATCATAAAAACTATTAGTTTGAGTACTCTCCCTTTGCACGAAACCACTCCTACGCTACTTAATCACACTTTCCGGGCAACTTTCATCCGCATGTGTACAACCGTCCACATCAATTGGTATCAGAGCTTAGGAGTGGTTTCGTGGCTGGAGAAGGTCGAAGTAACCCGACCGAATCTTTATCAGGTGTTTTCTTTTCCTTGTTAGTCTTGTTCATCTTGAAATTCTTGGAATTAGAACGCATCTTCTTGGGGGAAATTTTTTTTCTTTCAAGCTTTGAATTTCGGTTTTTAGTGCTGGTTACCCTATCTTAAAATCGTAAATTCTTTAGAAAAATTGAACCAAAATTTAAAGTACTGAAAAACGCAACTTAGGGTTTTAAAATTACCTTCTTTTTGCGAAAAGCTTGTTCTGTTTTGGGGCTGTTTTTCTTACATTAAAGTCGCATATCCCTTGTTAGAAATTCACAAAGAAATTTGGACTTTAAAAATCAACTTAGGGTTCGGGTTTTTGGCTAAAACTAGGGTTTCGGTTTTTCGGTTGTATTTTTAGTCGCCTTGCTTGCGACACTAGGGTTTGGAGAGACGCTTTAGTGTTGCTGTTTTTGCGTCTAAATTGTTGGGTTTTGCGACTATTTTTCTACCCATCTTGTGCTGATTTTGTGAAAATTGGTGAGTTTTTGCGGTTGATGTTAAGCAGCTCACCTTATCTGCGCATTGTAATTTGCATGCTCTAGTTTGGGATACCTTATTTTGAATTCTTGAAAATATAGTGAATTCTTGATTTTGTGTCCTTGTGCTGCTGAGATTATCCCTGGGAATTGGTTAGTGAGTCAAAAATTGAACTTTGCTAGCCCTAGGGTTTTCGTTTCTTTAAATCGCATATTGCTAGAAATTTTCGCCACTTAGGAGTTTTTTTAAAAATCGCAATTTGAGCTGTTTGCATATTGAAAGAATTAATAATTTGCTGGGATTGGTTTCTTGATTACCTATTGGGTGGGTGATCTCTTCTTTGGGTAGTTTTAGGACTTTCCTAAAGTTGTTTCAACTCTGCTTATTTTTCTTTGATTCTATTCAATTCCTGAATTGCCCTGCTTTCAACTGCTAGTTTATCTTTTCAAGCGACCTGAACATTTACTCTTAAATTATAGTTTGGATTTTGTCATCGTGCACACCCATCTATTCTGAAATTTGAGGGCTTAACCCCGAAATTTCCTTATTGTGTACTTCTTGTCTGAGCTATATTACAAATATCGTTTGCGAAAAGATTTTCAACTCAAAATAGAACCAAGTGTCTATTTTCGAAAATTTGTGCTTTTTCCTTAAGTGTCATTGCTTTGTGTGAATTACTGTTTGCCTTATACATTTGTCAATACCGGGAGGTAGAGTGGAAAAAGGCTTGAGTGAACATACTATAAGGGCGCCACCCTAGGTGAAACACTGGTTTGTGCGTAGCTGTTAGGTGGGATACACTTGGGGGACAAGGGGGTAAGGTTACTACTCATTTTTCCTTGTTCTTAGCAGACAGGTTTTCGCTTTAACCGATGTCAGGAGGAGGTGCTTCTGCCCCTTTGGGGAGTGAGCAAATACTGGCTGCAATAGCGCAACTCTCTGCGTGATTTGCTACCCACACGGAGGAGGTCGCTGAATTACGCACCGAACGAGAACAACGGCGTACAGAGTCAGATGATGATATGGCTACACCTGACAACAACGCCGCTAACAAGTCTTTCGAAGGCCTTAGTTAATGCAAAACGACTGTTCCACCCTTCGCCGGCGGTACAAATCTGGAGGATTACTTAGACTGGGAGATGAAAATGGAGCGTATCTTCAAGCTTCACGCGATCCCAGAACACAAGAAGGTCCCTCTCGCGGTGGTACATTTCACGGACTATGCCCTGGTCTGGTGGAATCAACAGATGGACCAGCGAAGGAATACGCGTCTCATGCGAGCCCGTGCTCCGCCTCTAACTTGGTTTGATTTGACTACTTCTATCGTAGAACTTTTGTTCCTGATTATTATTTTAGAGAATTGTATAGGAAATTACATACTCTTGTACAAGGTTCTTTATCTGTAGACGCATATTATAGAAAGTTAGAGATGGCCAAAATTAGGGCAAATGTACAGGAAGACGAAGCTGCGTCAATGGCTCATTTTCTTAATGGCCTAAACAGGGGTATAGCTTTAGCTGTAGAACTTCAGAATGCCACAACTCTGATGGACATGTTGCACAAAGCTCGGGTCATGGAGGAATACCTGAAGACAGTTCCACCCGTCCGGACGCCTACCAACGCCCCACCGGCTTGGAAAAAGAATCCGGTTTACTGTCCACCAGCTAAGAAGCCGTTCACGTCAGAAAGGAAGGCTATAGTCCCCGCTACCACCTCGTCTTCATCCCAATCCAAAACGCCATCAACACCTCGGCAATCCATCAGCAATGTCACTTGCCACAAATGCTCAGGCCGTGGCCACTACATGAGAGATTGCCCTAACATCCTGAAGGTCTTATTGGGGCAAGATGGTGAGTACATTTTAGAAGAGGATGAAGATGATCAACCTGTTGACCCCTTGTCGGAGTTAACTGACAGCACTACGTCTGCACCAGTGGAGCAATTCGAGTTCATAGAGGAAGATCCTAATCAGAACTTGGTTACCCTGACTACAGCTGCTGTCCAGGATACGTCTCAATGGACAAACATCTTCCACGCCAGAACTAAGGTAAATGGAAAGTTGCGTGTTCTGATAATTGATGGAGGGAGTTGCACGAATGTAGCTAGCAAATATATGGTTGAAAAGCTGAAGCTCCCTATTATCAATCATCCACGTCCTTATCGGCTACAATGGCTCGACAGCTCAGACGGCTACAGAGTCACCAAGCTGGTAAGCGTACCATATGCTATCGGTAAGTTCGAATCCACTGTTTTATGTGATGTTCTGCCAATGGAGGCTTGTCACATTCTACTCGGACGACTATGGCTCTTTGACCTTAAGGCAACACATGATGGAGTCGCCAACACTTAGTCGGTCTGCCAGGCGGGCAAGATCCACACGTTCCTCCCTATGCCACCTACTGAAGTGCGATCGGAAGCAATCCGCATGAAGGAAGCCATCGCCAAATGGGAAGCTGAAAAGCGAATAGATAAGGGTTAGGGGAAAGAACTTGTAAAGGGTAGTAAGGTGAACTCTGATAAGCCTACACAGGAAGAAGTTAAAGGTAGATGTTTCGCTACAGTGGGGGAAATAGGTCAAGTGTTAGATAACAAAGAGTCTGTACTAGTTTTAGTATGTAAAGATAATTGTGCTAACCCTGACGATATCCCCCGGGATATCCCTATAGAAGTTGATTCTTTGTTGCAGGAATTCAATGATGTCTTTCCAAAAGAGCTGTCGCAAGGATTGCCGCCTCTACGCGGAATTGAACATCAGATCGACTTCATACCTGGCGCACCTATTCCAAATCGACCTGCCTACAAAGCCAATCCGGAGGAAACAAAGGAGTTGCAAAGGCAGATCGACAAGCTTTTGGCTAACGGCCAGGTAAGGGAATCTCTAAGTCCTTGTGCTTGTACCTATTATAATTCTAGTCCTAAGAAAGATGGTACATGGAGAATGTGTGTTGATGTAGAGCTGTTAATAAGATAACAATCAAGTATAGGCATTCTATCCCTAGGCTTGATGACATGTTAGAAGATTTGTATGGTTCAACAATTTACACTAAAATAGATCTTACATAGGGCTATCATCAAATTCACATGAGGGAGGGGGATGAATGGAAAACTGCTTTTAAAACTAAATTTGGTTTGTATGAGTGGTTAGTTATGCCCTTCGGCCTAACAAATGCATTTAGTACTTTTATGAGATTAATGAATCATGTGCTTAGAAAGTTCATAGGGAAATTTGTTGTGGTTTATTTTGATATTCTGATCTATTCAAGAGACTTAAAATCGCATGTTGAGCATCTTTGCTTGGTTTTGATTGAATTGCGTGCTAATCAATTGTATGCCAAGATGCAGAAATGTACTTTTGTGTTCCGGAAGTTATCTTTCTCGGCTTTGTAGTCTCTAAAGATGGTGTCAAAGTTGACGACGCCAAGGTGAAAGCCATTAGGGAGTGGCCCACACCAACCTCGGCCGCACAGGTAAGGTCCTTCCACGGCTTGGCTGGATTTTACCGACCGTTTGTGAAGGATTTTTCCACCAAAGCAGCGCCTCTCAATGATTTGTGTAAAAAGAATGTTCCATTCGTGTGGGGGCAAGCTCAGGAAAACGCCTTTACGGTTCTTAAGCATGATCTCACTCATGCACCTGTTTTAGCATTACCCGATTTTGATAAAGTGTTTGAACTAATGTGTGATGCATCAGGTATTGGAATTTGTGCAGTCTTAATGTAGGAATGCAAGCCAATCGCCTTTTTCAGTGAGAAATTAAAAGGGGCTGCCTTGAATTATCCAACTTACGACAAGGAGCTCTATGCAGTGGTCCGTGCGTTCGAGACTTGGTCACATTATTTAATGGCCAAAGAATTTGTCGTATACAGTGATCACGAGTCCCTACAACATTATTTAAGGGACATAATAAATTAAATAGACGTTATGCTAAATGGGTTAATTTTATTGAAACTTTTCCTTACATTATTAAGTATAAAAGAAAGGTAAAGATAATTTAATTGCTGACGCTCTATCACGCAGGTATGAAATTCTGGCTGTTTTAAATCATTCTTTGCTAGAATTTGCATATCTAAAAGATTTGTATGCTTCTGATAGTGATTTTTCGGATTTATATAAAGTATGTGAATCTGGTACATTCCATAAGTACTATAGAGAGGATGAATTCTTGTTTAAGGAACATAGGTTATTGATGTGGACGGTTGTACACATGCGGATTAAGTTGCCAAGGACCTTGTGATTAAGCGGCGAGCTCGTATAAGACTCTATCTTACCTTCGAAATCAGAATAAACAAAAAGACCTAATCTAGTTGTTTTTGTTTTAGATTCGAACCAAGTGCAAGAAAAGAGTTTTGAACATGCGAATAATTAGGTAGAGCAAATAACCTAATTAGCTAAGTTCATGCAATTATGTAAACTACGACATGCAAATACATAAAGCAATAAAAGGAGGTATCTCAAACACTAAGTTTTTGATCTGAAATACTCTGAATATTATTATGCATGGCTGCCCTATTTATAGATATAGGGGTGGCGAAAATAAGAAAGAAAATAAGGAAAAGAATTGGAAATTAACCAAGAGGTTAATTTCCTTTACCAAATCCGGAAAGAAGTAGAATTTGGTAAGAAAAGAAAAGGTAATTTCGTTCACCCCCTTTTTGTTAAGAGGCAGCCGAATTTACACTTAAAAACAATAAGGAAAGAATAAAAATCCTACTCCCAAAAAGAGATCAAGAAGGAACCCTTTTTGGAAACTAACTAAAAGAGTAAAAAGAACACTTAAGTGACTTAAAAGACCCTAACTAATTAAGGCCGTGTGGGCTTCCTTTGTGGGCTGTCCATGCGGCTTCTTGTGGGCTTCTTGGGCTGGCCGAAACTTGTGGACTTGGTCTCCATGAGTTTGGGTCGGCCCAAAATGTAGGGACTTCATGAATTGTTTCTTTAAAGCCCAAGAACCTTCCGGCATCTTCAAGACTTCAAGAAACAGCCTTCTTCTTTATTAGGAAGTGGAGAATTGCGCCTCTTTTTCAAGAATGGTTAAAAGAGTTGCAATTTGAACATTTCCTTCATTTTGCTCCAAGGCGTTTGCTTCCTTTTGGCGTCCATCTTTCTGACTCATAATGTGTGCTGTTCTAGCTCTGGATATCCTCATCAGTTATGCATCCCTCGTAGTTCTACTAGAGAATTACTGGTTCGTGAAGCTCACAATGGGGGTCTTATGGGTCATTTTGGTGTGCATAAAACACTTGATGATGAGGGCATCCAAAGTCCAGCAACAAGTCAAAGTCAAGATACAAGTGATTCCGGAGAAGCTGAGGAGGATGTTCGAGTTCTACATAGAGGTCCTACAATGCTTCAGGATCCAAGCCCATATCAGAGGGATCCACTTGTAGACATCACTGGGCCCATGACCAGAAGCAAAGCGAAGAAGGTTCGAGATGCACTCAACAACCTTGTTCAAGCTTGCAATCAAGATGCTCAGTTAATTGTAGAAGCCCACGCCTTGGAGGAGAAAGGAGGAAATGTGCAAATTGCGAATCTTCTACACATCTTTCAAGAAGAGGCGCAATTCACCAAGTCCAAATAAAGAAGAAGGCTGTTTCTTGAAGTCTTGAAGATGCCGGAAGGTTCTTAGGCTTTAAAGAAACAATTCATGAAAATTCCCTACAATTGGGCTGACCCAAAACTCATGGACCAGCCCACAAGTTTCGGCCAGCCCAAAAGGAAGCAAGGAGAAGCCGCGCAAAGCAAGCCAACGGCTAGCAAGCCAACGGCTAGTCCAAACGGCTAGTTGCCTAAATTAGGGAATTTCTTGTAACTTAATTAAGTTGTTTTTTTATTTTAAGTTAGTTTCCAAAAAGGGTTTCCTTATTCTTTTTGGAAGTAGGATTTTATTCTTTTCCTTTTTTAGTTGACAATTTCCGCTGCCACTTGCTTATGGTAAATCCGAAATTACCTTTTCTTTTCTTACCATTCTCCTACTTCTTCAGGAGTTGGTATTGTAAAGGAAATTAACCTCTTGGTTAATTTCCAATTCTACTTCTTTTTTTTTTTTTCTAATTCTTGTACTAATTTTCGGCCAACCCTCACCTATAAATAGGGGCCGAAACTTCAATAATATTCAGCGTATTTCAGATCATAAACTTAGTGTTTGAAGTACCTCCTTTTATTGCTTTATGTATTTGCATGTCGTAATTTTACATACTTGCATGAAACTTAACTAATTAGGTTCTTGCTCTGCCTAATTATTCGCATGTTTCACATCTCTTTCTTGCACATGGTTCGAATTTCAAAACAAGTTAGCTAGGTTAGCTTTCCTTTGTTTCTCGCAAATCCGAACGTGAGTTAGAGGTTTTTATCGGAGCTGCCACTTAATCACAAGGTCCTTGGTAACATTATCCGCATGTGTACAACCGTCCACATCAATTGGTATCAGAGCTAAGGAGTGGTTTCGTGGCTGGAGGAGGTCAAAGACCGAATCTTTATCAGGTGTTTTCTTTTCCTTATCTTAAATTTTTGGATTATAACTCATCTTCTTGCGGAAAAATTTTTCTTTCAAGCTTTCAATTTGCGATTTTTTGTGCTGTTTTCTATCCTTTAAAATCGCAAATTTCTTTAACAAATTGGCTAGGGTTTCGGTTTTTCAGTTGAAAATTGCTGGGCTTTTGCAACTTAATTCTACCCTTGTGTTGATTTTGTTGAAAATTGTGAGTTTTGCGGTTGATGTTAAGCAGCTCACTTGTTTGCGCATTGTAAAATTGCATGATCTAGTTTGGGATACCTTCTTTTGAATTCTTGAAAATATATTGAATTCTTGATTTTGTATCCTTGTGCTGCTAAGATTATCCCTGGGATTAGGTTAGTGAATCAAAAATTGAATTTGCTAGCCCTAGGGTTGTCGTATATTGAAGTTGCGTATTGCTGAAATTTGGTACTGTTTTCGGCCAATTAGGGGGTTAGAAAATCGCAATTTTAAGTGCTGTTTTGCTTGAAAAGAATTAAGAATTTGTGGGGATTGGTTTCTTGATTGCCTATTGGGTGGGTGATCGCTTCTTTGGGTAGTTTAGTACTTTCCTGAAGTCGTTTCAACTCTGTTAATTTTCTTTGATTCTATTCAATTTTGAATTGCCCTGCTTTCAATTGCCTAGTTATCTTTTTGTGCTACCTGGACATTTGCTCTTTAATTATAGTTTGGGTTTTGTCATCGTGCACACTCATTTTTTCTGAAATTTGAGGGCTTAACCCGGAAATTTCCTGTTGTGTACTTCATATCTGAACTATATTACAAAATTTCGTTTGCAAAAAGATTTTTTTCAAACTAGAACCAAGTGTGGTTTTTGCGAAAATTTTTGCTTCTTTCTTAAGTGTCATTGCTTTTGTGTGAATTGCTGTTTGCCTGATACATTTATCAACACCGGGAGGTAGAGAGGTAAAAGGCTTGAGTGTTCATATTTACAGGGCGCCACCCTAGAGCGATACACGGGGTTTGTGTGTAGCTGTTAGGTGGGAAACACTTGGGGAACAAGGGGGTAAGGTTATTTCTCACTTTTCTTGTTCTTAGCAGACAGGTTTTCGCTTCTTTTACCAATGTCAGGTGGTAGTGCTCCTAACCCTCTGGGGAACGAGCAAATTCTGGCTGCGATTGCGCAACTCTCCGCGCGATTCGCTACACTCACGGAGGAAGTCGCGCGAACTCAGGACTGAACGGGAACAGAGGCACACAGACTCAGACGACGATGTTGCCAGCCCAGGCACCAACGCCGCAGACCAGCCTTTCGCAGGCCTCAGTCAGTGGAAGACAACCGTTCCGCCCTTTGCCAGAGGCACAAATCCAGAGGACTATCTTGACTGGGAGATGAAGATGGAGCGCATTTTTGAACTTCATGCGATCCCGGAGCATAAGAAAGTCCAACTTGCAGTGGTCCATTTCACCGACTATGCCCTAATCTGGTGGAATCAGCAGATGGATCAATGCAGAAACACGCGAAACACGCGTCCCATGCGGGCCCGTGCTCCGCCTCTCTCGTGGTTTGAATTGACTACATCTATGCGTAGGACTTTTGTACCGGACTATTATTTTAGAGAACTGTATAGGAAATTACATACTCTTGTACAGGGTTCTATGTCTGTAGATGAATATTTTAGAAAACTTGAGATGGCTAAAATTAGGGCTAATGTACAGGAAGATGAGCCCGCATCTATGGCTCGTTTTCTTAACGGTTTAAACAGGGGTATTGCTTTAGCAGTTGAATTGCAGAATGCTACAACGCTGACAGACATGCTGCACAAAGCTCGTGTCATGGAGGAGTATCTAAAGTCCGTTCCACCAGTACGGACACCTACCAGCGCCCCACCAGCCTGGCGCAAGAATCCTGCCTACTCTCCACCGGCAAGGAGGCCGATCATGTCTGAGCGCAAAGCCCTAGTCCCTGTTGCCGCCGCCACCTCTTCTTCATCACAGCAGAAGACGCCATCCACTCCCAGACAGTCCATCATCAACGTAACTTGCCACAAGTGTTCAGGCCGTGGCCACTACATGCATGACTGTCCCAACATTCGGAAGGTATTATTGGGCCAAGATGGTGAGTACATTTCAGAGGACGATGAAGAGGAACCACACGTTGACCCTACATAGGAATTGACTGATAGCACTCCGTCTGCACCAGTGGAGCAATTCGAGTTCCTTGAAGAAGATCCATCTCAGAACTTGGTTACTCGCACTCTGACTACAGCTGCTGATGAGGATATCCAGGGCTCAAACAACACACATTTTGAGTTAAGAATCCACAAAACAAATAGGATGCCAAATGGAAGCTCACGCCTTGGAGCAAAATGGAGGAAATGTGCAATTTGCAACTCTTCTAAATATCTTTGAAGAAGAGGAGCAAATTATCAAGTACTCATGAAGAAGAAGGCTGTTTCTTGAAGTCTTGAAGATGCCGGGAGGTTCTTGGACTTAAAAGAAACAAATAAATAAAGTTCCCTACAATTTGGACGACCCAAAACTCATGGACCAGCCGACAAGTTTTCGGCCAGCCCAAGGAGTAGCATGAAGCCGCACGGCCCAATCCAAGGAGAAAAGGCCACACGGCCAACCCAAGGAAAAGCCACACGGTTTTAGGGTTATTTTCCAGATTTTTAATTAAGTTATTTTATTTTTAGTTAGTTTCCAAAAACGGTTTCCTTATTCTTTTTGGGAGTAGGATTTTTATTCTTTTCCTACTTGCTTTCTAATTAGCTTTCCTTCTTGATTTAGGAGATGTAATTTTCGGCAATCACCCTTTTATGAGGTGACCGAAATTTAGTTACCTTTTCTTACCATTCCTACTTCTTTCCGGGTTTGGTAATTGTACAAGGAATTAACCTCTTGGTTAATTTCCAATTCTAATTCTTTTATTTTCCTACTTTTTGTATTAAAATTCGGCCACCCTCACCTATAAATAGGTGACCGAATTCATCAAATAAAGTTAGTGTATTTCAGATCAAAAACTTAGTGTTTGAAGTACCTCCTTTTATTGCTTTATGTATTTGCATGTCGTAATTTACATACTTGCATGAAACTTAGCTAATTAGGTTCTTGCTCTGCCTAATTATTCGCATGTTTCACACCTCTTTCTTGCACTTGGTTCGAATTTATAAACAAGTTGGTCAGGATAGTTTTTCCTTTGTTTTATCAAATCCGAACGTGAGTTAAAGGTTTTGTAAGAGCATGTCACTTAATCACAAGGTCCTTGGCAACTTTATCCGCATGTGTACAACCGTCCACATTAATTATGTAATTTGCATGCTTGTTAATTGCTAAAAGTCAAGAAACTATAGGCTAATAGATAATTGCTCTGTCTATTAATCAAAGCTTTGTTTCGAATTCTAGTTTACTCCACTTGGTTCGAATTGTGTGTTTAATTTACTTTGTAAGTTAGTAGTCTGCCGAATCCAAGGGTAAGGATTTTAGGGTTTAAGAGCAGTGTCTTGCATTCAGACTTTCCTTGGCACATTCCGCGTAGAGTTCTTTGTTTCCAAAGGTGTTGGAAATTAGGGATTCGCATCACCTCTCCTTCCTTTGGGTCTGGGCTGGCCGAATTTATACAATGGCTTGCAAGGGAATTCGGCCCAAAACTCAATGGCGTGTCTGTGAAAAGTGTAGGAAGCTTCTAGAAGCTTCCGGAATCATTTCTGAAACTCAAATTTTACAAATTCTACATTTCTTCATGATTCTTCAATTCAGACCCCTTTTCGAAAATGGTGAGCAAAATGACCATTTTACCCTTCTGACTCTTCTGGGCTTTATCTTCAGGGGTTTGGGCTCCGAATACTATCTGGGCTTGTCGAGAACATTGTTGGACTAGGTTTTCAAGGTCGGCCTTGAATTTCCTTGTCCTTCTGCGTGTCATTGGCCCAACGATATCTATAAATAGATCTCTCTGGAATGGGCTCGGGTCCGTAGCATAACTGGGCCTCGGTGTAGCACACGAACAGGCTCTGCTTCCATTCTCGAGTCCTTTGCATCTACTTGTTGATTCTCTCTGCTTGGACTTGTCGACGGACTGGGGATGCCCTCATCAGACGCCCTCGCCAAATGGGAAGCTGGAAAGCGCCTAGATAAGGGGAAAGGGAAAGAACTTGTAATGGGTAGTAAGGCGAACTCTGATACACCTAATCAGGAAGAAGTTAGAAGTAGCTTTTTCGCTACAGTGGGGGAAATAGAATAGGTGTTAGGTAACAAAGGTTGTGTACTAGTTTTAGTATATAAAGATACTTGTGCTAACCCTGAAGATATCCCTCGGGATATTCCTATAGAAGTTGATTGTTTGTTGCAGGAATACAACGATGTCTTTCCAGGAGAGCTGCCGTAGGGATTGCCACCTCTGCGTGGGATTGAACATCAAATCGACTTCATACCTACTACATCTATTCCAAATCGACCTGTATACAAAGCAAACCAGAGGAAACAAAGGAGTTGCAGAAGCAGATCGACAAGCTTTTGGCTAACGGTCAGGTAAGGGAATCACTTAGTCCTTGTGCTGTACCTGTAATTCTTGTCCCTAAGAAAGATGGTACATGGAGAATGTGTGTTGATTGGAGAGCTATTAATAAGATAACAATCAAGTATAGGCACCCTATTCCTGGGCTTGATGACAAGTTAGAGGACTTGTATGGCTCAACGGTTTACACTAAAATAGATCTTACACAGGGCTATCATCAAATTCACATGAGGGAGGGGATGAATAGAAAACTGCTTTTAAAACTAAGTTTGGTTTGTATGAGTGGTTAGTAATGCCCTTCGGCCTAACAAATGCACCTAGTACTTTTATGCGATTAATGAATCATGTGCTTAGAAAGTTCATAGGGAAATTTGTTGTGGTTTATTTTGATGATATCTTGATCTATTCCATAGATTTGAAATCGCATGTAGAACATATTCGCTTCGTATTAATTGAATTACGTGCTAATAAATTGTATGCGAATGTGAAGAAATGTACTTTCTGTGTTGAGAAAGTTGTGTTTCTTGGTTTTGTGGTATCTAAAGCTGGTGTCAAAGTTGACGACGCCAAGGTGAAAGCCATTAGGGAGTGGCCTACACCAACCTCGGCCGCACAGGTAAGGTCTTTCCACGGTTTGGCGGGATTTTACCAACGGTTTGTGAAGGACTTTTCCACCAAAGCAGCACCTCTGAACGATTTGTGCAAGAAGAATGTTCCGTTCGTGTGGGGGCAGGCTCAGTAAAATGTCTTTACGGTTCTTAAGCATGATCTCACTCATGCACTTGTTTTAGCATTACCTGATTTTGATAAAGTCTTTGAACTAATGTGTGATGCATCAGGTATAGGAATTGGCACAGTTTTAATGCAGGAAGGCAAGCCAATCGCCTATTTAAGTGAGAAGTTGAAGGGAGCTGCCTTAAATTATCCAACTTACGATAAGGAGCTCTATGCAGTGGTCCGTGCTTTCGAGACTTGGTCACATTATTTAATGGCCAAGGAATTTGTTGTTCACAGTGATCACGAGTCCCTTAAACACTTAAAGGGACAGAGTAAGTTAAATAGACGTCATGTTAAATGGGTTAATTTTATTGAAACTTTTCCTTACATTATTAAATATAAGAAAGGAAAAGATAATTTGGTTGCTGACGCTCTATCTCGCAGGTATGAAATTCTGGCTATTTTAGATCATTCTTTGCTAGGATTTGCATATCTAAAGGATTTGTATGCTTCTGATATTGATTTTCCTACTTTATATAAAGCATGTGAATCTGGTGCATTCCATAAGTACTATTGACAGGATGGTTTCTTGTTTAGGGAACATAGGTTATGCATCCCTCGTAGTTCTACTAGGGAATTACTGGTTCGTGAAGCTCACAATGGGGTACTTATGGGTCATTTTGGTGTACATAAGACACTTGATGTGTTACAGGAACATTTTTATTGGCCTCATATGCGAAAAGATGTACAGCTTATTTGCACTCGTTGCATTAATTGTTTAAAAGCTAATCTACATCTAAGCCTCATGGACTTTACACGCCTTTACCTATTCCTTCTTTAACTTGGACTGATATTTCAATGGATTTTATTCTAGGTCTTTCGAGGACGCAAAGAGGTAATGACTCCTTATTTCTCGTAGTCGATCGTTTTTCTAAGATGGCTCACTTTATTTCTTGTAGGAAATCAGATGATGCCAAACATATGGCGGACTTGTTCTTTCAGGGGATAGTTCAGCTTCATGGTATTCTGCGCACTATTGTTTCTGATCGCGACGTCAAATTTTTGAGTTACTTTTGGAAGACTTTGTGGTCACGCCTCGGCACAAAACTACTGTTTTTGACTACAAGTCATCCCCAGACGGATGGTCAGGCGGAAGTCACCACTCGCTCCGTTGGCATTCTAATTCGGGCTTTAATACAGAAGAATCTCAAACGTTGGGAAGAAATCTTACCGGTTGCAGAGTTTGCCTACAACCGCACCAAGCACTTCTCAACAGGGTTCTGTCCATTCGAAGTTGCCTACGGCTTCACTCCTTTGACGGTTATGGATCTCATTCCTTTGCCGCTAAAGGAACAGGTTAATCTAGACGGCACCCAGAAGGCTGAATCCGTCAAACGCCTGCATGCCAAGGTTCGGGCCAACCTTGAGAAAAATTACGCCAGAGCCGCCGCCCATGCAAACCAACGGCGCAAGGCTGTGAACTTTGAACCAGGCGACTGAGTTTGGGTTCACATGAGGAAGGAACGATTCCCTGCTGCGAGGAGGACGAAACTCCATCCCCGGGGCGATGGGCCTTTTCAAATCGTGTCCAAGATGGGGCCTAATGGTTACAAGCTTGATTTGCCAGGTGAGTATGGTGTTAGTACTTCATTTAATGTTACTAACTTGTCTCCATTTACTTATGAACAGGATGAAGATTTGAGGTCAAATCCTTTTCAACCGGGAGGGGATGATGAGGGCATCCCAAGTCTATCGACAAGTCCACAGACAAGTGAGTCCAGAGAAGCTGAGGAGGTTCGGGTTCTACACCGAGGCCCAACAATGCTTCAGGATCCAAGTTCATATCAAAGGGATCCACTTGTAGATATCATTGGGCCAATGATAAGAAGCAGAGCAAAGAAGGTTCAAGAGACTCTCAACAACCTTGTACAGGCTTGCCGACAGGATGCTCAATTGATAGTAGACGCCAATGCCTTGGAGAACAAAGCCGGAAAGGTTCAAATTGCAACAATTCTTACAATTCTTGAAGAAGAGGCGCAATTCCCCATTCCACAATGAAGAGAAGGCTGTTTTTTGAAGTTCTTGAAGATGCCGGAAGGTTCTTGGACTTTAAAGAGACATTTCTTGAAGTTCTTGATTTTCTTGAAAATCTTGAATTTCATATTTTGAAGAATCTTGAAGAAGCTTGAGAATCTTGAAAATCTTGAAAATCTTGATTCCGAAATGATTCCGGGAGATTCCAGAAGATTCCGGAAGCTCCCTACATGATTCCATCATGCGCCATCAACAATTGGGCCGACCCAATCCATGGAGTCCATTCCACATCGTCAAGTCGGCCAGCCCATCAAGAAGCCCACACGCAAGGCCTAGTCCATTAGGGTTTGCGAAAGTAAGGTTTAGGGTTTGGGGGAAAATAAGGGTTTGTGCATATTCCCTATTTTGCCCTTAGTTTATTAGTTTCCAAAAAGGATCCCTTCTTGATATCCCTTTTTGGATAGGATTTATATTTGTTTCCTACTTATTTTAAGTGTGAATTTCGTCCATAACCATATCTATATGGTAGACAAATTCAGCAACTTCCAAAACTGATGCGACAATCAGTCGAATCCCAATCTTGGCTAATTAGATTAAATGGGCCAGGGGTGACTAATTAATTTGGTCTAAGTCAAGTGGATGCATGAGATTCAAATTGAATTTCGCCTAATTATTAGATCAGATCAAACATGGATCAATCTAAATGTTTACTGCATGCGTGGGCTGAATTCAATTGGATCACATTAAATTGATCATGTGATGAGCGTATTTGCTGGATCAAATTTGGTGATAACAAATCCAAGACGAAAGTAAATTCGCAAGCTGATCTGCATGCGATTGATTCGGGTTTAGCTTGTAGGATTTTAATCCAATTAGGCTTTCATTTCATATTGCGAAATTCTATTCCTTAACCAATTCTAGTTCTTTTAGGATTTGGTTCTTGTAAGGAATCAATCTCTTGATTGAGTTCTAATTTTAATTGTTTTCTACTTCTTTTGTACTTGAATTCGAATCTCCTATAACTATAAATAGGGGTTCAATTCTCATTATTCGACAGTTGATTTAAGTTAAAGAAAGTATTAGTTAATACTCTTAAATCACACTCCTTTATTGAGCTTTCGTAATTTGCATGTTTTGTGAATTGCCATAAGTTTAGAAACTATAGGCTATTAGGTAATTGCTCTGCCTAATTGCATGCTTTGTTTCGACTCTTTATATTCTTGATCTTGGTTCGATTTGCGTGTTTAAAATTAGCTTAGCTTAATTTTAGTAGACTGCCGAATCCGAGGTAGGGATTCTAGAGGTTAAATAGCTGCGTCCCGCAATTTCTAGACTTTCCTTGGCAAGTATTCCGCATCGGGTACCCCGTTCCACATCAATTGGATCAGGGGCTCACATCAAAAACCTAGTTCCTTTAGGTTTTGGGTTTTTAAGAAATCAATCTCTTGATTGGTTTCCAATTTTAATTGTTTTCCTAGTCTAAATAGGGTAGAATTTCGTCCACCTAATCATATAAAGGTGACTTAATTCGTTCACCATTGTCCTTGTTCATTTAGGACTTGGTTTGTAAGGAAAATCCAATTCTGATTGGTTTCCACTTTCGCTGCTTTCAGTTATTCTTTTCCTATTGTAATTTGGATACCCCTATACCTATAAATAGGGCCATCCACGAAATTAATAGACAAGTATTCAGATCTTAAAACTATTAGTTTGAGTACTCTCCCTTTATTGCTTTATGTATTTTGCATGCTGGTAATTTATATATTGCATGAAACTTAGCTTAATTAGGTTATTTGCTCTACCTAATTAAATTCGCATGTTTCACCTCTTTTCTTACTTGGTTCGAATCCCTTGAGTAAATTAGCTTAGGTTAGTTTATTTTTGTTATCTGGATTTTGGGTAAGTAAAGAGTTTTATACCAGCTACGCCACTTAATCAGACTTTCCTTGGCAATTCATCCACATGTGTACCTTGGTCCACATCAGAAGTAGAGCTTGTTCGTATGCTACATCGAGGCCCAGCTATGCTCCAGGACCCGATCCCATACCAGAGAGATCCATTGGTAGATATCGTTGGGCCAATGACACGCAGAAGGACAAGGAAACTCAAGGCCGACCTTGAGAACCTAGTCCAAGAGTGTTCCCGGCAATCCCAGATGGCATTCGAAGCACAAACCCCTGAAGATAAAGCCCAGAAGAGTTATAAGGGTAAAATGGTCATTTTACTCACCATTTCCGAAAAGGGGTCTGAATTGAAGAATCATGAAGAAATGAAGAGTTTGTAAAATTTGAGTTTCAGAAATGATTCCAGAAGCTTCCTACACTTTTCACAGACACGCCATTGAGTTTTGGGCCGAATCCCCTTGCAACCCACCTTCATAAATTCGGCCAGCCAGACCACGAGAAGGAGAGGAAATTCCAAAATTGGGAAGCCCAATTGAGAAGCCCAATCCGAAATTGTGAAGGGTTTTAATTAAGGAGTTAATTTGAGTTTACAACTTAAGTTAATTCTAGTAGTAGTTTTCAATGAGAGTTCCTTCTTAAACTCTTGTTGTATTTTAATTTTTACTTCTTATTTTTAAGATAATTTTTGGCTGAAATTATCCAATAATTCACCCGAATTTTATCTCTTAACAAACCTAGTTCCTTTAGGTTTGTTTCTTTTCAAGAGATCAATCTCTCGATTGATTTCTACTTCTTAGTTTTGATTCATTTCTACTTGTTATTTAGTATAGAATTTCGGCTAGATTCACCCTTGTGAAATCCGAATCACTATCATCAACTAAACCTATTTCTTCTTTAGGTTTCAGTTTGTAAGGAATCAATCTCTTGATTGAGTTCCAATTTTAATTGCTTTCTTCTACTTTGTACTGAAGAATTCGGCTGCTATAACTATAAATAGGGGTTCTCTTCTTCACTTTTAAACACACAATTTTGATTCAAGTAATAGAATAGTATAGTTTTATACTTTTTGAATCATTCTCTTATTTTGAGCTTTCATAGTTTGCATGCTTTGTGAATTACTAAAGGTTTAGAAACTATAGCTTTTTAGGTAATTGCTCTGCCTAGAATGCATGTTTTTGTTTTGACTCTTTTGTTATTAAACTTGGTTTGATTTGCGTGTTTAAAATTAGCTTAGCTTAATATTAGTAGACAGCCAAATCCGAGGTAGGGATTCTAGAGGTTAAGAGTTGCGTCTCGCAATTTTCAGACTTTCCTTGGCAAGTATTCCGCACCGTGAACTCCGGTCCACATCAACAGGGGAAATGGCCCCTACAAATCAATCCAGCTGAAGGAAAGGGCATTTCTTGAAGTTCTTGATTTTCTTGAAAATCTTGAATTTCGCAGTTTACTGAATTTGAAAATCTTGAAGAATCTTGAAGTTCTTGATTTTTGACATTCCGAAATGATTCCCGGAGATTCCAGAAGATTCCAGAACCTCCCTACATCATCTCCACCATGCGCCACCTCAAATGGGCCAAAACCCACCTTGAAGTCCATCTCACAATTTCGGCCAGCCAAGCCCACAAAAAGCAGCCCACACGCCACTTGGAAGCTTAGGTAGGGGAAGGATTAGGTTTTGTGCATGTTACCTAATTCTACCCAAAGTTTGTTACTAGTTTGTTAGGTTGTTACAAGTTTGTTACAACTAGGCTTACTAGGATAGTAGTTATCAAAAAGGGTTACCTTCTTGAAACCTTTTTGTGATTTGTTTTTACTTCCTACATGGCAGCCGAATTACCTATTTCAACCAATCCTAGTTCCTTTAGGATTTGGTTCTTGTATGAAATCAATCTCTTGATTGGTTTCCAATTTCACTTCTTTTCCTAGTCCAATTAGGTTCAATAATTCGGCCACCCCCTCCCCTATATAAGGGCAGCCAAATTCCCCATTATTACTTAGTTGATTAAATGATTTAAGTTATAGTTTTATACTTCTTTAATCACTCACCTTATTTTGGGCTTATGTAATTTGCATGTTTGTTAATTGCTAAAAGCTATTGGAACTATAGGCTAATAGATAATTGCTCTATCTATTGCTAAGCTTTGTTTCGATTCTATTATTCTCCACTTGGTTCAAATTGCGTGTTTAATTTACTTTGTAAGTTAGTAGTCTGCCGAATCTAAGGGTAAAGATTCTAGAAGTTATGATGTGGACGGTTGTACACATGCGGATGAAAGTTGACCGGAAAGTGTGATTAAGTAGCGTAGCTCGTATAACCCCTAACTTACCCGAAAATAAGAGAACCAAAAATAAACTAACCTAAGCTAATTTACTCAAGGGATTCGAACCAAGTAAGAAAAGAGGTGAAACATGCGAATTTAATTAGGTAGAGCAAATAACCTAATTAAGCTAAGTTTCATGCAATATATAAATTACCAGCATGCAAAATACATAAAGCAATAAAGGGAGAGTACTCAAACTAATAGTTTTAAGATCTGAATACTTGTCTATTAATTTCGTGGATGGCCCTATTTATAGGTATAGGGGTATCCAAATTACAATAGGAAAAGAATAACTGAAAGCAGCAAAAGTGGAAACCAATCAGAATTGGATTTTCCTTACAAACCAAGTCCTAAATGAACAAGGACAATGGTGAACGAATTAAGTCACCTTTATATGATTAGGTGGACGAAATTCTACCCTATTTAGACGAGGAAAACAATTAAAATTGGAAACCAATCAAGAGATTGATTTCTTACAAACCCAAAACCTAAAGGAACTAGGTTTTGGAAGTTGCTGAATTTGTCTACCATATGGATATGGTTATGGACGAAATTCACACTTAAAATATGTAGGAAATAAATATAAATCCTATCCAAAAAAGGAGATCAAGAAGGGATCCTTTTTGGTAACTAATAAACTATGGGCAAAATAGGGAACATGCACAAACCCTTATTTTCCCCCAAACCCTAAACCTTACTTTCGCAAACCCTAATGGACTAGGCCTTGCGTGTGGGCTTCTTGATGGGCTTGGCCGAATTGATGATGTGGAATGGACTCCATGGATTGGGTCGGCCCAATTGTTGATGGCACATGATGGAATGGTGTAGGGAGCTTCCGGAATCTTCTGGAATCTCCCAGAATCATTTCGGAATCAAGATTTTCAAGATTCTTCAAGATTCTGCAAAATATGAAATTCAAGATTTTCAAGAAAATCAAGAACTTCAAGAAATGTCTCTTTAAAGTCCAAGAACCTTCCGGCGTCTTCAAGAACTTCAAGAAACAACCCTTTTCTTTATTGTGGAGAGTTTGGAGATGCATTGTCTTCAAGGATCCTTTTGAATAGAATGACTCTCACACTCTTCCCGGCATTCTTTTCAGGGCTTTGCCTTCAGGTTGGCTTCGTTGATTTTGACTCATAATGTGTGTTGTTTTAGCCCTGGATGTCCTCATCAAATTAAGAGCTGCGTCTTGCATTCAAACTTTCCTTGGCACTTTCCGCATCGAGTTCTTGGTTTCCACGGTGTTGGGGATCAGGGGTTCACATCAATTGGTATCAAAGCCAAGGCTGTTTGCTCGACAGGAGGAGATTGGAGTAACACAATCAACTCATCAAGTGTTTTCTATTCCCTTAATCTACTTTAATTACTGATTTTGTGGAAAAGAACGCTCCTTTTTAAGAAATTTTTTTT